>ML825276.1:0-65804 GCA_009831015.1 Picea engelmannii | reverse complement strand
TGTTTGAACTGGCATATAACGATTGATCCGGTGTTGATCAATCAGATCATCGGGCTGAGCATGCAGGGCCCTGACCCGCAAGACTATTACCCTGGAAAGACCGCAGATCGCGCCCTTTCATAGAGGATTAAAGAGGCCTATGGAAATGTTGGAAAAGGTGCAAGAGGTTACAAGGTAACCTTTATTGACAATGGCATAGTGCACCTCGCCTGTTAGATGATTGCAGGAAATTTAGTCCGCAAGAACAAACCGATGCAAGTATCTGGGTTTGTAGTTGATCTCGCAAGAAAATGCGTAGAAGGATTCCAAATGAACTGGTCGAAGTACTTAGCAGATCAAATTGAATTGGACTGCAGAGAATCACAAGACCAAGGATATGAGTTCCACTTCAGTTGGCTTCTCATCCTGATCACCTTCATAGCATGGGAGATGACGGAGGATGTCATTTTTCCTGAAACCCTACCGTTTGAACCATTGGCTGCGAAGTTCAGTACATTATGGTACATGAAAGATATGAACAGGTAATGGCAGTCGAATACCCTCTTTCATAGATACTACATCCAGTTGAAGACCTCAATACAAGCCACACCTAGCATTACTCCGAACACACTCCATAGATTCAGACCCTTAATGAAGTTCAGTGTAGACCGCCACTTCATATACCTAACTCCATGCATTGATGAGCACCAGGAACAACTGCAGTCCTATTATAAACTGACAGAAGAAGACCTTGAAGAGATCACCAAGGAATAGTCAGCAGACCTCGTCGTTGCAGTAGATCCAATGGATATTTCAGATATCAGCAACCCAGAAGCTGTGCAGGACACACTTGGGCCCAGTAAGACAAATAATACAAAAAATACAAAGGAGACGAAGAAAACTGAAGAGATTCAAGATGTGGATAGCCACTCTGTAAGGACAACTTCCGTCACACCAGATGAAGAAGGTAATGACAAAAACATACAAGAAGTTGAACAACAACTAGAAGATGAAGTCGAAGTTCTAAAGAAAAGAAAAGGGTCACCTTCGAAGTCTTTCGTTAAGAAGAAATCCAAAGCGACCATGACCAAGATGAATACCACGCTCAATCCAGATGACTTCAACTTTCTCCTCGCGACTTTGAATCAAGCTATAGAAGAGATCACAGAAAAGTAAGAGGCCAAGAAAGAAACGATATACAACAAAATTGAAACTGAGCTCCAAGGAGTGCAGCGATCACTTCAGTCTAGCTGCGCAGCACCTATGACGCCTCTGCTAGAAGGAACAATAGAAGAGGGAGATGAATCAGTTCAACTCCATAAGATCGTTGACATAGTTGAAAACACAGAAGAAGCAACAATGCAGGTTGCACGGGCCCTACAAAAAGAACAAGAGGAAATAATAGAGCTGTGTTGAGCTGAGCAGCAAGAGAAGGATGCCATCCTAGTGAAATTTGAAGAAGACAGAGCGAAAATCCAGAAAGAAAAGGAGAAGATGCTCGCGAAGTAGATCAGGATCGAAGAAGTAGTCAACAGAGCATTTCACTATGTCACTGGCTTAGAACAGAAGGTAGAAGAACCCATAGAACACCAAGTAATGAAGCTTTCTGAAGTCATTCAGCAACTGCAACAAAGAGTAGTAGAACTAGAGCTCCAAGCTATACCGAGTACTCCATAAGAAGAACGTGACCAATGAGAAGTGAATGCCTGAAGTACAGTAGAAAGGATTAAGGCACTCACAGAAGAATGTAAGCAATTAAGTAGTAGAAGTGCGCAGATACATGAGAACCTATCCGAGAACCCTGAATTTCATAAATTGGAGTCACAACTCCAGGAGGCGAAGTACCAAGCCGAGAAGTTATAGGTACATCTGAAGGCCCTACCGACCCTAGAGAAAATAAAGAGGTCCCATGAACAACGCTTCGTGCAGTAGTAGATTCATATGATCCAGAGCAAGGTCATGGAAGTGATGCAGCAACTTCAACCTTTGCAGGATAGGGCATGTCAACTATTCTTAGAGATTGAGAGCCAAGGGACAGACCTGGAACAGGTCGTGAACACAATAGAGCAATGCTTAGAAGGACCAGTTAGTAACACACTCATTCAATAGTTTGTCGAGCAAGAAGTAGTAGCAAAGCAACAGGTCGAAGTTGCTCGAGTGAAGCTCAAGGCCTTCGAGGAAGAGCTACCCAGAGAAGAGTGACTCGGGATGAGTCACAGGTGAGTGTTGGGGGCCTGTTGGCCGTCGACCAAGTTTTGAGGAATACTTGGTCATATTTGACCATTTGGTACTTCGACTGTCTGTCAAAGATGGAGTGCATGGTGAAGCGAAGATCACGGCATATCGCCACCTTTTGTGGAACCTTTTTGGGTTTTTTGGGAATATTGTAATGGGAAAGGGATGTCGACCCTTGTTTAGGCCTTTTTCTATGTATAAATAGAGGTCTAGGCCATGTAAGAAAGGAGGCCATGTCTAGTCGATGGCTTAGTGCATAAGTTGGATCTATGTGATCATAAGTCTGTGTGACTGTAAGAGCTCTGTGCATGATGTAATAAGTGTTGAGTGCACAGAGTGTGAGAAGGCTAGGTGCTTGTATCTACCCGGGGAAAGAGGATCTAGCGATCTGCACAGATCTCTTGTCCTATGCGGGGTAGGATCTTGAAGGCTTAGTGCTAGTAGCAGGATCTGTGTGATCAAGTATCGTAAGGATCTGTGCATTTTGTGTAAGACTTGTGGAGATGAGTGCAAGTCTCTGTGAGAGACTGTAGAAGGATTTGTGCTAGGTGCAAGCAAGAGGGATCTAGCGAGTTGCACAGATCTTATGTCCCATGCGAAGTAAGGGTCATTGAAGCTCTGTGTTGTAACTGCTTGACCAAGATAATATAAAGAAGACTTTGTGGACGTAGCCCTAGGGTGGGGGTGAACCGCGGTAACTCTGTGTATTGTGTTTATGTGTTTGTCTCTCTCTTGCTAAGTGCTCTGATATGTTTAGATAGATCTATTGATGCTTTGTTCTTATGAGATATGAATGCATGCTAGATATGATACATAATATGCTAAGTGCTTAATCTATTGAGTATAACATGTTTATCATTTCTAAGTGCTAGATATGAGTAATTACTGCAGTGCTTTGTTCTTTCTGTGAAGTGTATTAATGAATGTATGTTAGGAAATAACTGACGCTAAGTGCATTGTAAGCAAGATAATCACATATCTGTGTCCTAGCTAAGATTGCAGACACCTGAGTCCTGCAACCACCTCTGCCTCTACCTCGGGTGAGACTTCATCTGTTTCGCAGGTGTTGCCAAAAGGGTCGATAGTTAGGGATTTGTTGGTGCCCTCTTGAGAATTGAACCCTGGGTCTGCCCTTGTGCCAACAATAAGGTTAAGAGACTTGAAGGAGACGTGCCGACTATTCACCGACCACTGATAATTTCACCTTGCAAGTAAGCACTTCTCATGCCTTGATGTCTCATGCTTTGCAAAATGAATTGGTTGTCAAATCTGGGTGCACTCATCATATGGTGAAAGATGCCACTTTATTCATGATACTGAATAAAGATGAAGAAAGTAGAATCTATGTTGCTAATGATTTTACTTTGGATGTTGTTGTTCAGGGTGATGTAGCTTGTCAACATGGTAAAATTGTCGACAACTATCATGTACCAAATCTCAGTGTCAATTTTTTGTTTGTTTCTCAGTTGACTTAGATCGGTAAGATTATGAAAATTTGGCCAGATCAGTTCAATGTTCAGTATTTGAAGAAAGGGAATTCAATTGTAATTGATAGGCTTCTGGACCCGACGGACAACTTATACAAGTTTTGTGACTCGACTCGAGCTGAATCTAAATCGATTACACTTATTGCTCGGACATATGAATTTCTGAAGTCTGCAGACAGTGGAAACTAATAATATGGTTGTTGTTTTATTGAATGTGTTTCCCCCTGAAGGTGTATATAAGGGTTGCATACTTGGGAAGCATCATTAGGAACCTTTCAACTCTGGAAAATCTTGGTGAGAACAGAACCTACTAGAATAGGTTCACAATATTTTTTTTCTATCAACTTACCTTCACTAGCAGGTGGAAGGTACATTTTGAGTTTCATTGATGATTTCTCTCATTTCACATGGGTATTTTTCCCGAAGAATAAAAATATCATCTTTGAGAAGTTCAAAGAATTTTGGGCCTTTGTTGAAAATCAATGTGGTCGACCCATTAACTGCTTGAGATCAGAAAATGGTGGTGAGTATGTCAATCAACCCTTTGAAGACTACCTACTTCATTCTGGTATTGATTGGAAGTGGTCAGTTCCTCACACACCTCAACAAAATGGAGTTACAGAATGAAATAATTAGACATTAGTTAAAATGGATAGATGTCTTATGTAGGCTAAATATATTCCTCCTCTCTTGTGGGATGAAGTAGTATATTTTTCTAATTATCTTCGCAATCACATCTCGACTCAAGTTGTTCCTTCCATGACTCCAATCAAACAATGGTGTGGGAAGAAAAATTTTGTTGGCCAGCTCTGTGTGCTTGGATGTGTTTCCTGGGCTTACATTCCTGATGATTTTCGAAAGAAATTGGATGCAAAGAATCATGCTTGCATCATGATGAGATACTCTAAAGAGTCGAAATCCTATCAACTGTTTGATCCTATTTGATGACAGATTATTCTTCAACATAATGTTCAATTTGATGAGAATTATTTAGCAGTTAAGTTGTTGAATGCCTCCTCTATATTACTACAAGATTCTCCTTTTGATATTGTTTCGTAAACTGGTTCTCCTACTTCCCTCTTCAATACTTCGACTGGGCCATTGAAATTTCTGCATGTTTCGACTCGACCATCAATCTCTAAGTCGACTAGTCCAACATCTTATGTTTCAATTGGTCCACCGACTACAGAACCTATGACTTACAATCAACCTGCTGAAGTGAACCATAGTTCACCTATTTCCTATCTACCCCACTGGGTTTCCAAGACAATTAAAGTTGTTGGAGTTGATTTTGGAGATGCCTTGTGTAGACGATAGAAAAAAAATTAGAAGCAACATGCCAATGTTTCCCTCATGACTCGTGTCCTTGAAACCTTTGATATTGTTACCTAATATGACACTGAAGGACGAACTGAATGGGAACAAGAAACGAAGATTGAAATTGATTCCTTGTCCCTGACTACATGGAAAGAACATTGTGAAGTTTCAATGGGTCTACAGGACCAAATTTACCTTTGAAGGTATTGTTGAGTGACATAAAGCATGCCTAGTCATGAAGGGATTTTATCAACAAGAAGGCATCAACTACACTAAAACCTTTTCCTCTATTGCAAATATGAACTCAATTTGATTGATTCTTTCCCTTGCTCATTTAGGATGAAAGATTCATCAGATGGATGTGAAGAGTGTTTTTTTTCATGGAGACCTATCTGAAGAAATTTACATGGAATAGCCACTTGTCTTTGTGACAGATTCCAATTTGGTATGTTGACTCATGAAGTCACTTTATCGTTTGAATAAATCTCCTCGAGTCTGGTATGCTAAGATTGATAATTTCTTTCTTAGGATTGGTTTCAAATGGTGTTAATCTGGTCACATCCTATATGATCTCCACTCCAGTGGAGACACCTTGATTTTTGTTGTATATGTTGATGAATTAATCATTACTAAGAATAATAATGCTCTCATATTTAGATTGAATAAACAACTTGCTAACTCCTTTGACATGATAGATCTTGGCACTCTGCATTATTTTTTGGCTCTTCAAGTATTAACACTATCTAATGATTTTTTCATTTCTCAGTCTAAATATGTAATGGATATGTTGACACATTTTAATATGGTTGATTACAATCCTTATGCCACTCGTTTTTAGTCCAAAGTGAATCTTACTAAAACCTGTCAAACACCCATTGTCGATGCTACACTCTAATAATCGACAATTGTTTGGAAGTCTCATTTATCTTACTAATAGTTGACCTGATATCTCCTTTCTTGTCGGTGTGGTTTCTCAGTTCATGTAGGATCCTAGAGAAATCCACTAGAAGGTATTCAAATGCATTGTTTGATATCTGAAGGGTACCACTCATATCGGTATCAAATATTTCCGTAGTTCAAATTTGCTAGTCGGATTCATCGACTCCGGCTGGGCTGGTGACGGAGATGATCGAAAGTCCACTTTTGGGTATGTGTTTTTCTATAGCACTGAACCTTCGGTATGGTCATACAATAAATAGAAGGTAGTCTCTCTATTGACTAAGGAAGCAAAATATCGAGGCATTTTTCAAGTCGGTATTGAAGTAGTTTGGATTCGTCAATTTTTGGGAGAGCTTGGATTTCCTATTCACAGCTTGACTACAATATTTTGTGATGATCAAAGTGTCATACAGGTTGCTGACAATCTTGTTTCTCAAAGTAAATTAAAGAATGTTGAGATCCATGCTCACTATTTGTTAAAGTTGGTTCATGATGACGTTGTTTCTCTTGAATATTGTCGTACTGAAGATCGAGTTGTTGATATTTTCACCAAACCTTTAGCTAAATCCATATTTGTCAATATTTGCACCTTGTTTGGGCTTTAGGAAGCTGCAATTATGGGGGGGTGTTCCAATGATGTAATTTAACCTCTTGAACCTCCAAAGTTGTGTGTTGATAGGGGGTGTTGGAACATCAAGAATTGATGGTTCATCACAAATCTCACAGGTTCAATCGTTTGAGAGGTCGAACTACATATGGAAACAGTTGGTTGGGTGATCGACTAGCACACCACACTAGTCGGTTGAGTAGTTGACGCTCATGTTGGTCAAACAATCGACAAGCAGTCGAAGATAGTTGGGTGGTGGATCAACCAACATTGAAATCAACTATGAGTTGGATGGATAGTTAGTCATATCAAGTCTTGATGAGCTAAATTGACAGAGAAGATTTTTTGGACTCAAATCTAACCATTGATGGTTGTATGTGGAAAATATCTTCAGGATTTTGTGGAAGTTGATTATATCTTGAGACTATAAAAGAAGACCCCTTGGGTCATTCTAATGCAATGAAATGATTATAAATATGAACTGTGATGTTCTGATCACAATATTTTATGCTTAAGTGTTGTAACAGTGTCTCTAGATTCTACCTTTGTCCTTCGAAAAAAAATTCCCCTCTTTGATTGTCTACAGTATTGTGTTCTCTATTTCATATCATGTTCCATCGCATTCCCTAACATTTGGATCATGATATGAAGTTTTAAAAGTTGTGATAAGCATTGTGGGATCCATGTCAAACAGAGGAAAATTTTGAAAGGTGTGACATATCGTATGCTTAAAAAAATTTAATGCGATGAGAAGTTAAAGGAAGGTTTCATGGAGTGCCTTGAAGAACATTTCCTAATATGTGATGCGCTGAAGGGACCCTTATTCCTTGATANACAGAGGAAAATTTTGAAAGGTGTGACATATCGTATGCTTAAAAAAATTTAATGCGATGAGAAGTTAAAGGAAGGTTTCATGGAGTGCCTTGAAGAACATTTCCTAATATGTGATGCGCTGAAGGGACCCTTATTCCTTGATATTCATAAATCATGAAGGTACCACTGTAAAATGACACATCATCGAGTACATGTAGGGATATGTACGGGTGGTGATGTGATAAGAAAGATAAATCTCTTGAGGAAACTTTAAATGGAAATAAATTTATACTTGGAGCTAGGAATTGAGCAAGAGTATGGTCGTTGGAAAGCTCTCGATGAATAGAAATTTTGAGAGTGATCTTCAAAGTGATTTTAGAATCAGGGTTTAAGATGAAAATTTCAAATACCCTATTGACTCAAAAATTCATCTCCTATTATAAATGCTTGAAAAGAGTTGTGAAGCCTATTATTATTACTATTATATATCTAATAGGTGGGGTCCTCAAAGATTGAATTTAAAATATTGGTTTTCTAAGATTTTCCTCGGCATGATATACTGTAGTTTTGTCCTCTTGAATAAATGGTTCATGGTTATTTTTCTATGCATATGATTGATATTGAAAATATTTAATTGAATTCAAGTACAAAGAATAAAAAATCTCTATGTCTTGTAGCACCATGGCAGGGTATTTGAGAGAAATTTATCCAAGTCCACGCATGTGGTTTAAATTTTGAATTCTAAAATATAAGGCATACAAGCTTGCTATTAAACCCGATATATATTATTTGGCAACGTATATCATAGTTTGTATATTTTGATGAAAATATTTTTTGTCAATACATGACCACATGGTTTTTATATATGGCTTAAATACCATAGGGACCAATATATGGATATTACATATACCATAGCTTGTGTTAATTTGGGTCATATTGTGATGTGAATCACCACAAGTTGTTTAAAAGTTTTTTTTATGAAGGAAACCAACGTATTACTTATACTCAGATTGAGGTATACAATATGCGACTTGTGTTTGGTTTATTGTTGGAATTTGATAACGATCTCACATATGATATAGTTCTATCATGCTCAATATATATTACATGTAGTATATGATTTATTGATATCACTCATTCCGGACGACACCCTTTAGGTTATAGTAAAATATCTCTAGGAGATAAATGAACAGTAAAGGTTAATCTCAGGGGTTCCCCATCAAGCCTCATCAAGGATGGGCCCCATCAAGCCCTCCCATCATGTAAGCCTCGTTGTTACAAATAATGTGGCAACAAGTTCAATGTTTATTTTATTTGATATGGGTAAATTTCACATGTTGTGAGGGTTATGTGTGTTGGATGGACTGTTCATTTGGCATGCATACATAATGGTTTTTTGGGCTGGCGGCGTGATTGAGCTAGTCATGCATTGAAGGTACTAGGATGTAGCTCCATAGTCCCGTGCACTATCACTCCCTTTCTACCTTGGTTTTGGGTCATTTTCTCTGTTGAAAGTTGAGAAAAAGGCTATGAGATTTGCTTGTTGAGACCTTCACTCTTAGTGATTTCATAATCGATTCGTCCCTCACCTTTGGTTTTAAAACATCATTATACAAGGTATGAGCTTGTAGTTGATTCGGAATATAGTGAAATACATGTTTGTTTTTAAAACATGGTTATATTTAGCTCTGGTTAGCATCATTGTGTGCATGAAAGTCTTCTATCCCTACTCTCCCATTTCTTGAAGAAAAGGAAAGAAAAAAAAATTGATTGTTGGTTGAACGATAGAAATGGTTTTTGTTTGCATTTTCCATAGTTTCAGTTTCCATTTCAATTTGAAAAAAGATATCTCCTGGTTTTCATGCATGCAACTTGAACCCAATCTCTCTTTAAATTTTATGGGTGCTATGGTATTTTTGGGATTAAATAAAAGAAAAAAAATTAAGTTTATGAATAAAAATAGTGGGTTTAAGACGCAAGTTCAATTCACCAAAGTTTTTAGGTTTCACCCTGCCGTTGATATTATGTCTGAGTTATGATTTAATTTCCAATCATTTGTTTTAAAAGGAAATGAAATGAACTTAAATAGCTTGTCGCCCCTGGAAGTATCCATTGTTTTGGTTCTTGGTTTGCATGATAGTTTTCTCTTTGAAAAGAATGGGTATGGGTTCAAACCCACTTGAAGTCCTTAGTTGTGTGATCATTGGGTTGCATCCAAGTTGGTATTCTAATTATGGTTGGAGTTTTTGACATGGATTGTGGCTAATTCAAGGCTCAAATTTGGTGACTATTGTTTCAGTTTATAAAACAATGCGTAGATTTAGATTTTACGTCGTTTTCTTTGCTCATGAATATATTGGAAAGGTGATGAATTAGAACCCTAACCTTACATTGAGCCTCATGAGCTCAAACCTGGTTCGATAGAATTGCATGTAGTTATGCCCTTTTTTCATTGCGAACTTAAATCTTTGGGAATTTCAAATCTCAATTGTCAATTAAAGTTTTTGTATGAATTGGGATGTTAAAGGAAATTTTAGGGTTTTTAATATCGATTTGAATCTGTTCAAAATAAGTCTAAAATATGACATTCATGAAAACATATATGTCAAAACCATAACTATGAGCTATAGGTTCGAACTCCAATCTTTTAGTTCCAATGACATTTCCGTTGATTTGTGATCCTTCCTCACATTTCTCGTCAGTATTTTGTGACTTTTGGTTGAAATATTTTGAGTCCAACTGATGTTTGGTAAAATTATATATGCACACAATTCTGGTATAGTTTGTACAGCATGATTGGTGGGCAATTTTGGCACAGATTTTAAATAATTGAAGTATAATTGAAATGGGATATGATTGTATTTTGAGACTCCTAATGTGTTGAAATTTTCTAGGCATCAGTCCATGATTTTATTTTAATTATATCTTCAGTTTGAGAATAGAATAACATGGATTTAATAGTGAATATATGCGTGTTTATGGTTATGTCTTGGGAAGGCAAGTACATTTAAGGGCTCATGCATATGATTGGTTTCGATGGACATGCCATCCATCGTTATACATACAATGACTTATATTTTGATGGCTTAAAAGGAAAATGATAAAATTCATATGGGTTGGTATATAGACTCATCACCTATCATTAATTTCATTTTACATAAGTTATTTCCCTCAAACCTCATGTTTCCATTCTTACCCTGTCTATATAATTTAGATGAAGTGAGTATGAAATACATTTAGTATGGATGTATGACCAACATTATTGATTAAATAAAAATTTGTATGACAACATACATGAAGGATCAAATATAGCTTGAATAAATTTCTATACTGATTAAGTTTCATGAGAATACTTATAGACATGGTTTAAAGTTAAAAGTTTTGAAAATATCCTTGTAATTTTTTGTATGGAAGTAATAGTCTGCATGTATGAATTTCAAAAAAGGATGTTGTTGGATGAATGATTTCAAAGTTATACTTCTATTCCTATTTCACTTCTCCCATTCATATCCCTTTTATTTTGCATGGTTTGTTATTCTCACAACCAAATTAATCAATATGAAAAAGTGTATTAGATGTTTAATTTTACCATGTCTTATACTTCATGTACTAATTTGACTATGATGGATATACATGAGCTTTTTCAGTCGTGGAAACAATAGAGGAGTAAACAGAGGAAGAAGAGGGTGATTTCCTAACACGTTCTGGAAACCTAGTGGGCATAATAAATTGAAGTTATCTATTCATTTAAATCTTGGTGAAAAACATGCTTTTCCTCAGCCCCAGATACATTTTAATGTTATCTTGCAACCTCACCCTAGTATTGTTAATTTTCTTGAATCCCATGTGCAACCTCATAATGATGGATGGGGTGGTATACCTATTAATCCTTCTTTTGGCGCCAATAAATGGCTCATTGAACCCCCTCCTCCTCTAGTTCATATTGTTGCCACAAATTCATCTTATCCATCTCTCTTGGTTCACCCAACATTACCATTTCAGAATGTGTTAGCACCTACCACTAGTGCATCTATGCCTCCTCCTCCTCCAAAATACCAAAAAACCACTCCTCGTGTATCTCAAGTTGACAAAGGTAAGAAACCAATTACCTCTACCATCATGGCCAAATATTCCTCCTCTACTCACTCCAAGATAAAATGAGTAAGCAATGGAAAAATAATTTTGAGTGACTTGCATCTCAAAGTATCCCAGCTGGAAGAAAAGAAGCCTTGGTATGAAAACTTCATTAGGGAAAGGGAAGAATTTTTCAAAAAGAACTCCCCTCGGTTATTTTGATTTTGTTTATTTTGACATTTGAATATGACACTATTTTGGATAGATGGAAGAACTATGATATTTATTTTTGAGACTTCAAATATCATGTTGAATTATGGGAGATACAAGTGATATATGTCATGGTATTTTTTGATGCATGTTTATGGTATGCTTTATGGTGCTGATTTTTATTTTTTATTATATTATGGAGCAACAAGGAAAAGAAGAAAATAATTATTGGGAATAAAAGAATGCATGATAGAGGGGGACCCCACCTATTTAGTTAATATATTATTTATCAATTATGCTTATCATATGAAAATACATGTCCTATTTGTTAACTAAATTTATTTAACTTTAGTAACTAAAAATAGCTCAACTACTTGAAGAACTACCTTTTAAAGAATAAAATGAAGAAAAAAAAGACAAGGAGGACATGAGAAAATAGAGATAAATAATTTTGATAAGGATTATTCTAAAGGTGTCAAATAAGAAAGGACTGAGAAGCATAGACATTTGACATGCTTCATAAGAGTCAAGACTTGATGATCTTGTGACTTGGTTGATCCAGTACATTTCATTCTTGGTCATTTTATTTCAGACACCAGTTGTCTTAAAATGATTGTTAAAATTCCATCCTAGACTTCTATGTTTGATTTTGGTCCTTACCCTTGCAGGGGTTTGAAAAGAGGCATTTGGTTGTAACTAAGAAAAGTCATCATTAATAAAAATATGGTTTATTCTCAATTGAGACTTGTGTTATTGGTTTTCAAATTGTATGTATTCTTTATTTCGTTCATTTTACTTTTATAAACATTCACACATAAACATTTTTTACATTTTGTTTTAGCAAACACACACAACTTGATAATAGCATCAGGCCCAAGAACATACTTCTTGAGAGTCGATTGCTAATTTTAAATAGGCTATAATCCCAAGGTAACATTTTCACCTATCTCTCCTTAGCCTAGTGAGATTCGAAAATGTTTTAGTGAGGTATTTCCATTCCTCACATCAACATACCCCACCCCATTAATGACACTCAGGGGTTGTGCATGTTACACGTGGTATCAAATCACGATTCAGAGACTAGATTTTTATGGGCCTGTGATCTGAAAAATCCTTAGATGTTATTTATTCTTTAATACATATAAACATCTACTTGACCTTTGAAATAAAAATGACCGCTTGACAAGTTGCAATATACATACGAATAAACTTATCTATACCCTTTAATGATAAACAACTTGCAAAATAATTGAGCGTAAATAGAACAACAATAAAATGATCACATGCACAAGTTTGATAACGGAGTTCACCCAATTTGGGCTACGTCTCTGGGTCTGCTTCCAATAGAGACCTCTTTATTAATTCTCAAATGCTTATTTTTTACAATGACCTTTTTCTACATTTCTCCAACCCAAAAACAAAGTATGCCATCAAATTCCTTGTGAAATTTCGATAAAAATGAGCATAATTTCATTAAATTCTATGTCGGAACCCTGTGGCATGCATTACAGTAAAGCCTCCAAGTCTAGTTACCCTTAGGCACAAACTTTGAGACCATTCTGTGAAAATATGAGTGTCTTTGTTTGTCTCTATCCACGCTCCATTAAATAAGGCATGGGCCCCTTAACCTCCATCTGGAATTTTAGGTAGGTATTAAGTATTAGTTAGTGGGCATGCCTTAACAAGAGGCATCTTTAGCACAATGGTTAAGGAATGGCATTATATTAGGGGAGGTCGCACGTTCAAACCCATGCAAACCCCTCCTTTGTTGGCGTGTTGTTATAACATATGGTATATATATGGTTTGTTTGTTACAGTTTATAACCAAAGTTTTGATATCCCCTTCGTGCAAACATATGTGTGGTCACATTACAATACATATAACCTCATACAATGGGTCGAGGGCTAGGCCCTCGGCCCTTTTCACCGTCGGATAAACCTTTGATCAAGGTTAGATATTATTGCTGACACATATGGTTAAGAAACAATGCTATGGTATGATGGTTAGGTTGTTGGTTTGGTTGGAGGGAGACCTGAGTTCAATCCTCAGGGCTCCAACTAATTTTAACAAACCTTACCCATTGATGGCCAATGGGAGGTTTCCACGCGTAAGCCTCTCATTTTTCTATCTCTTCCACTTTTCAATTTGTGATTGGTCCATGTAACATGTACAATTCGCTGCATCATTTTCCCAGTCGGCATACAGTGTGCCATGTGGCACCTTGAGGTGTTTCCACATCAGTACTGCATGGTTGTGCCACATGTCACCCTTGCAGTGGTGACATGTGTCACTTACTTAGAATGCAAGGCCTTATTCATTCCCTTACTAACCTTAGCATCTGAAGGGTCTTACCTTATCCGTGTTAAGGTGATGTTTACGACCTTATTTATTCACTCCCTTACTAACCCTCTACAAGGTAATCAAAGCTTAATGAGATACCTAATTTACGAGATAATCACCTCAGACTTCTACTTATATATTCTATAATCATTTGACTTTATTGAATTTTGATTTTTTGACCTAGTTGACTTGAACTTTGACTGACCATATCTTTTGAGTTCTAGCTCCATTTGAGGTGATTTTTGCACTGTTAGAAATCTATTGTCGATGATGTAATTTTCACGATCATTTGAGACAGTCAAATTTTGAGCATTTATGAACCCTTCTAGACCTTTTTGAGCATTCTGGATCCTCCTAGACCTCTGTGAATGTTCTTGGATCCTCCTAGATCATTCCTCCCCATTGGAGGACCACCAAAATTATTGATTATTCAGAAACTAAGTGAGGGTAAAGCTCCCTCACCCTTATGATCTTCATCAACTTGTATTTTCTTGGTTTCACCCCCTTAAGACCAACTCAAAGATATTCCACATCACCTCGTTGTGAAGCCCTGATTCTTCTATTGAGAATAGCATCTTCATGTAGCTCGTCTAAATACTCTGGAGAAAAATCATCAACTGTTAGAACCTAAATGCTTTCATCTTCATCTACAATCATATGAGGCTCATAAAGCTTCAAATTATCCACATTTACCACTGAATACATTTTCATGTAGGACGATAGATCTAAACGAAAGGCATTAGTACCAATCTTCTCTAAGATATTGAATGGACCATATCATATTGGTCTTAGATTTTTACCTTCACCTTTCATTCTATCATTGTTGATATGTAACCATACTTGATCACTGACTTGGAACTGATGATCGACTCAATGTTTGTGATTCCTTGCCTTGTACTTGGATTGACTTGTCTACAATTTTTCATGTACTACTTGATGTACCTGTTGAATATTTTGAATAAATCTTTTAGCTTTATCTATATCATCTTGTCCATCTTCTTTACTTTCTTCTCCAAAAGAAAATTCCATAGGTGATTTAGGAAAGTACCCCAAACATACTTCAAAAGGAGTTTTATGAGTAGAAGAATGCATGGAATGATTATAGACATCTTGTACATAAGACAAATTCTCATCCCATAACTTAGGATGCTTGCTACAGTATCCTCGAAGTAGATGTACCATTATTCTATTTACCACCTTTGTCTTTCCATCTGTCTATGGATGAAAATTTGTACTCTTCTTTAACTTAGTGTCCATGAGCCCCCATAAAGGAAACCAAAAATTTCGCAAAAAGTGAGAGTCTCAATCTGATATAATAGATGCAGGCATCTCGAAATGAACTCATATATTAGAAAATAACATTTGTGTTGTCTATTTAGTTGTGACCTATTTCTTTTATGGCATTATAATACGCATCTTACTAAATCTATCCACAATGACATATAGATAACCATGAACTGTCCTAGACATCGACAAACCCCCTACAAAATCCATGGAGATACTTTCCCATGGTTGAGAAGGTACTGGAAGTGGCATCTATAATCCCAAATTTTTGTTGATGGGATTGCTTGTGAGACACATAACACACTCTTTTATATACTTGGAAACTGGCTCATTCATTCGAGGCCAATAAAATATCTTTGTAACTGTGCTATTGTTTTACCAACCCCAAAATGACTAGAAATGAGAGATGTATGAGCTTCTCTAATTACTTTTACTCTTTCATCCCTGGGTATACAAAGCTTTCCAAGATGATATAACAAATTGTCATGCACATTATAATCTAACTAATGCATCATATACTTCTTTAAAATAATCGTCCTTAGCATATTGTTTAGCATAACTTTCATGAGCTAAAGGATTATACCTTAGTATTGTAAATGCATTGATCATTGGTCTTGATAACATGTCTGCAAACTTATTATGAATACCTTTCTTACACTTGATTACCAGATGAAATTGTTGTAAGAAATCCATCCACCTGAAATGTCGTGACTTTTGTATCTTGGTTTATGACTGCAAATATTGTAATTTCTAATGATATGTATGAATTACTGTCTCTTTTCCCATTAAGTAATTATTCCATTTATTCACACTTTGTACCAACGCATGCAATTCCTTATCATATTTTGGATAGTTAATTATTGCTTGAGTAAAATTCTCATAATGATAACATATATGTTTACCTCGTTGCATCAAGACTTCTCCCATGGCATATTTTCTTGCATCGGTTTGAATCCCAAAAGGATGTTGCAAATCTAGATAAGCCAAAACTGGTGTGGTGCTTATCGTTTCCTTAAATGGCTCAAAGGATTTTTGTTGCTTGCCTCCCCATTAAAATACTCATCTAACACTACTTAATGCATGTAGAGGAGCTATGATAAAAGAGAAATTAGCAATTAATTTCCTCCAATACTATACTTCCCCTAAGAAGCTTTTGACTTCTATAGAAGTAGTTGGCTTGGGCCAATTTACAATGACTTCTACTTTTGCAGGATCTATCTTTAGTTGACCATTTCCTACAATATATCTCATATATACTAGAGAAGTTTTTTCAAATTCACATTTAGACATCTTTACATACAACTTCTCCTTCTTCAAGAGTTCAAAGCTTGTCTTGACATGCATTATATGATCTTCCCTTCTTCGACTAAAGAGCAATATATCATCCAAGTGGACAATAATAAAATCATTTGTGTAAGGTCTAAACACATCATCCATTACCCTCATCAATATCGCAAGTGTGTTGCATAAACTAAATGACATAATTAACCATTCAAACAACCCCTACTTTGTCTTGAAATCAATTTTCCATATGTCACTTTCTACAATTTTGATCTGATGGTAATTGATCCAGAGGATCAAAATATGCTCAAAAATAAAAGTTCTTAGAATTGCTCAAAAATGGATTCATGGCGTAGATCTCATCCTCATGAACCCAACGTAACATGAACGGGCTCAAACAGACATCGTATGCGAGAGATATCGCGTTCTATCCGCTTTGCCAAACAGGCAAAACAAATGTTGATTGTTAGTTCGTGCAGTCTAACTATGTAGATCGTATTGTTGATAGGGCATGGAACCATACTGCGATGTGGCATGGGACCATACTATTGATGTGGCAAGGTGATTATTTGGCAGCTGACATGGTAGTGGTTTACGTGGACCAGCCAAATGTCACCACGTGGCATCCCATTATTGGTTTATTAGTTAAAATTATATGGATTCTATGGGGGTCGAACCTGGGACCTCCACCTTTGGCATAATCTCTGCATAGGCCAGGACACCAACCCGCCTACACATTGTTTCTTAACCCTATATGTTGGAACTTGTATTTAAGTTTGATGTGGTTTTTGGTTGGGTGGAGAAAGGGTCGGGGCTTAGCCCCAACCCACATTAAACACAATTTCCATATACCATATAACCAATAGTGTGGGGATTATTCAATGGCTAGGTCGGTGAGTGCTACTTTTTAGGTCAGTGCCCGGCCACATGGGCCATGCGACTGACACCTCTGTCGTAAAAGGTGCCTATGACTCCTAATCATGCGACAATATGCCACCAATTTCATAACAAGTGCGGTGTTGGGTTTTTGGCACAGGAAACGCCCATGAGCTAGGTTAGTGACACACGGATGTGTTTTAGCGAGCAGAGATAGTAAAGAATTGGGAGAAACTTCTAGGAAGTGATTTCTTCTGATTTTTTGGCCAAACCATGTGCAGGAAGAGCCCAACTAGGGGGTTTTAGACATTCTGGAGCCATTGAAGCCATCTATTTTTCATTCTAAGTATTGTAAAGCACATGTGTGTAGATTTCATAGCCTTGAACAAGATTATAGTAAAGAATAGTTATCCTCTTCCTAGAATTGATTATTTTAGTGATCAATTGAAAGATGCTAAGTATTTTACTAAGTTGGATTTAATAAGTGGATATCATCATATTTGGTATTTTTAATGCTCTTGCTACATTCATGAGAGTCATGAATGATGTTTTAAGGACTTTTCTTGATGATTGTGTGATTTTATACTTGGATGACATTTTGATATTTAGAAAATCTCGTGAAGAGAATGTTATGCACGTAAAGCAATTTTTGGATGTCTTGAAGAAAGAAAAGTTGTTTTTAAAGATGTATAAATGTGAGATTGGAAAGACCTCACTTATTTACTTGGGACATATTGTTGGAGGAGTTGAACTAAAAATTGATCCTTCCAAGGTCAAAGTCATTTTGGATTGGCCCAAGCCCAAGAATGTGACAGAGGTAAGAATCTTTTTGGGAGCAACCCAATATTGGAGAAAGTTTATTGCTAACTTCTCTTCAATTGCAGCTCCATTACATGCAGTGACAAGCATCAAGAAAGTTTTCCAATGGGGAGGCAAGCAACAAAAATATTTTGATGCATTGAAGGAAAAGATTAGTTCAGCTCCAGTTCTTGCACTTCCTAATTTGAGACAGTCATTTGAGATCCAAACAGATGCAAGTAATTATGCAATGGGAGCAGTCTTGTTGCAACATGGTAAGCCCATTTGTTTTCATTCTGAAACTTTTAATGGTGATGTGATTAATTATTCTACTTATGATAAGGAGTTGTATGCATTGGTGCAAAGTGTGAAAAAATGGAAAAATTGTTTGTTGGGAAAAGAAACTATCATTCACACATATCATCAACCATTGCAATACTTCAATCACAAACAAAGCTACAACAAGAAAGGCACTTCATATGCATGGGTTTCCTACAACAATTACACTTGGTTATAACGTATAAGAAAGGAATTTATAACAAAGTTGTTGATATTCTTTCTAGGCCTATTGTTAGTGCTTTAGTTATTCTTAAGCATAATTCTACCATATGTTGAATAGTATTCTTTAGAAGTTGATTTTAAAGAGGTTTATGAAACTTTGTGTTATTCAAACCAAGGTGAGGAATTGGATTACCATGTGCATGATAAGCTTGTGTATCATCTTGGAAAGTTATGTATTCAACAGGGTGAAAGAGTCAACATCATAAGGGAATCACACTCTTCTCTTATTGTTGGCCACTTTGGTGTAGGCAAGATGGTGGCTAATTTTCAAAGGTATTGCTATTTGCCTAAAATGAATGAAAGTGTTTCAAGATATGTAAGAGGATGCTCTTTATGTGCTACAAGTAATCCTAGCAATATAAATTTGGGTTTGTATACTCCACTTCTAGTTTCTTCTCGTCCTTGGGAAATCATTTCCATGGACTTTGTAGGAGGTCTACCTATGTCTAAAAAGAATCATGATTATCTTTATGTTGTGGTTGACCGTTTCAGAAAAATGTGTATTTTGATTCCTTGTAAGAAGCATGTTACAGTTGAACAAATGACACAAATGTTCTTTCAGCATGTTTGGGTACATTTTGGGTTGCCCAAATCCATTATTTTTTATCGAGATTCTCAATTTATTGGGAACTTTTGATCAATATTATGGGCACTCGTGGACACCAAGATGAAAAAGAGCACAACATTTCATCCACAAACTGATGGTCAAACAGAAGTGGTGAATAGAACATTAGTACATCTTCTTCATGGTTATTGCATCAAACATCCTAAGCTTTGGGATGAGCACTTACACTACATTCAACATGCTTACAATCAGGCTAAGCACTCTTTGAATCAAACATCTCCATTTGAGGCATGTTTTGGTTATTTGCCAAAATCTCCTTTAGATTTTATATTTGGGAAGGATATTTCTATTGATGGTCATTATGACATCGATAGAGAAAAGAAGTTCATTGAACAAATTCTGTTGGTGCATCAAATGGTACACGAACAATTGAAAAAGAGCCAAGCCAAGTACAAGAAAAGGCATTAAAATCATCGTGTTGATCACAATTTCCAAGTTGGATATGAATTTTGGCTTTACATTAGCAAGGAGAGGCTTAAAGGAGAAGGTAAAAAACTGAAACCAATTAGATATGGACCTTTCAAGATTCTTGAAAAGATTGGTAGCAATGCCTTCCATTTGGATTTGCCTCCTTATATGCAAATGTATGCAGTTGTTAATGTTGCAAATTTGAGATTGTATGAGCCTCCTTTGATTGATGATCAAGGAGAGCATGCTCAGATTCCTTCCATAGATGACTTCTCGCCAGAATATCTTTCATAAGTGCATGAGGATACAATCCTTGACAGGAGGATGAGAACTTCAAAACGAGGAAATGTGGAATACCTTCGTGTTGGTCTTAAAGGCACAAATCCAAGAAAAGCTAGATGGATTGAGGTTGGAAAGGTGAGAGAATTGTACCCTCATCTTCAGATTGACTAAAAGTAGTCTTTTGGAGGTCCAAAAGCTTCCTAATGGGGAAGAGTGATCCAGGGGATCAAAATATGCCCAAAACTCAAAGTTCTTGGAATCACTCGAAAATGGATTCATGGCATAGATATCGTCCTCAAGAACCCAATGCAACTTGATCGGGCTCAAATGGACATTGTATGCAAGAGATATCGCGTTATGTACACTTTGCCAAACAGGCAAAAAAAATGTTGATTGTACAGTCCGTACAACCCGCACAGTATGACTGTGCAGATTATACTACTGACATGGCATGGGACTGTACTTCTGATGTGGCATGGGACCGTACTGGTGACATAGAAAGGTGATTATTTGGAAACTGACGTGGTAGTGGTTTACGTGGACCAATTGTTAATTGACACTTGTCAGAGTTATAGAAAATGGGAAGATGCCATGTGGCCTAGCCAGGGGCCACCACGTGGCACCCAGTTATTGGTTTATTGGTTAAAATTATATGGAGTATATGGGGGTCGAACCTAGGACCTCCACCTTTGGCATAGTCTCTATGTAGGTCGGGCCACCAGCCTGCCTACACATTGTTTCTTAACCCTATACGTTGGAACTTGTATTTAAGTTTGATGTTGTGTTTGGTTGGGTGGAGAAAGGATCGGGGCTTAGCCCTAGCCTGCGGTCACCATAATTTCCATATACCATATAACCACCAGTGCGGGGAGTATTCAACGTCTAGGTCAGTGGGTGCTACTTTTTAGGTCGACGCTCGACCACATGGGCCATGCGATCGACACCTCCGTCGGAAAAGGTGTCTATGCCTCCTAATCATGCGACAATATGCCACCAATTGTGGAATGGGAACAATTTTGGGTTTTTGGCACGGGAAATTCCTGTGAGCTAGGTTAGTGACACACAGGTGCGTTTTGGCGAGCAGACACAACAAAGAATTGGGAGAAACTTCCAGGAAGTGATTTGTTCTTAGTTTTTGGCCAAACCAGGTGCAGGAAGAGCCCAACAAGGGTTTTTTGGACATTCTAGATCCAATGAAGCCATCTATTTTTTATTTTGAGTATTGTAAATCACTGATTTTGACACTTTGAGCATTAATGAAAATGATCCATTGGAAGCTAGACCAGGAAATATAGCCCAAGAGAGGGGTGAACTCATTTATCATTTTGTTGTGTTAATGTGCTTATTTTTTATGGTTGTTATGTCTATTTATGTTGCTCATGTTTAAGTAAAAACTCATTAAGTTTTATGTGTTTTCAACTTGATACTATTTCCCAAGAACATACAAATTAAACTTCCAATTTTAAAGAGACTCGAGCCTTTTTCATTTTCAGATCAGTAACCACTTCTCAAGTCTAGCTTAGTGAAATAAACAACATTATTTAATTGATCCAATAAATCATTAATTCGGGGAAGAAGACAATGGTTCTTCATCGTAATCTTGTTCAGGGCTTCGGAGTCAATACACATCCTCAACGTGCCATCTTTCTTAAGAACTAATACAATAGGAGAACCACATGGAGAGGAGCTTGGTCTGATGATTCCTTTATCAAGCAAATCCTGAACCTACTTCTTTATCTCTTCATTCTCTAGCACTGATGACCTACACATTCCAATTCTAGGAAGAGGAGCATCCTACTACAAATAGATTTCATGTTCAACCTCCCTCTTAGGAGGAAACCCCGTAGGTTCCGAAAATAACTCATCATAGTTAGATATGATTTTAACCAACTCTTGTTTATGATCTGGATCACAACCTGATAAAGCATTAGATATCTCTTCTTATTTTTGTTTCACTATCATGAGAACAAAATATTTTCTTACATTCACGAGTCTCTTCATTTTCCGTATTCTCACTAAAGAAACATTAGTTTTGATATGACGAGTTCTGACAATAAATTAAACCCCATCTTTGAAAAGATGATATTAATTATCTTCATGGTAAAATATTTATTTCCTATCAAAAAGATATGTACTACCCAAGACAATGCCACAAATTTCGAGAGGCATGCATCTAGTTCTACCTCATCAAAGAACTTAGTTGTAATTGCAAATATGATCTTGCACTCCCTCGCTACCTGCAACTTAGCATATTCACACACCCAACCTAATGGATATAGATTTTTATGAGGTGTCTTCTTCAAACCCATCTTCTTAACGATTGCTTCATATATTAAGTTAACTTGAGATCCATTGTCGAACAAAGTATATATCTTTGTATGCTTGACTATAACTCTGACATGGAAAATCTTGCTTCACTTATTTTGATCAATAACACTTTCCAATTTAGCAGATTGAACTAAAGAATTAGAGTTGATATTAGATCTACCTTTTCTTCAGATTTCCATGATCTTCCATTCATCCCTAGAATATGATCCTAGATCTTGTCGAGTTGGCACAACAATATTCTACATCCCTTTATCCCCGAACTTCTTTGGTTATAATTTTGAATGCGGCTTCCAACACGGTGCTTCCTCATGCCCATTTTTCTTACAATGGGAACATGTAGGTGTTCCCTTGGCTTGCTTTATTGTAGTTTACTTCTAACTCTTCCATTTTCCTTTCAGTTTCTTTTCAAACTTGAATGGATTCTTATCTTCAATCACATGCTTCCCCTTACTAGCCTCTAGATTTGTTTCTTGTATGGACACTCTATCAATGTTAGTAGGGTTAAACATTAAAATAGTGTGTTAAATATATGATTTCATGCCACAAATATACCTCAGAATAGTTTCATGAGCATACAATAGAATTTCTAAGCATAAATCTTTCTTTTTGAATTCCTATGTATATGTCTGAATATTTTGACCTTTACCTTGCCTTATATGTTTCCATTCTATAATTTTCGTTTGTGTATAAGCTAGTGGATAGAATTTTGTTCTTATGGCCTTAGTAAATTTATCCCATGAAGAGATTACTTTACCCTTTTGAACAAGATCAACATGTGTCTTACTCTCCCACCATATTAAGGTTGTTCCACTTAGTTTAAGAGAAATTAATTGTATCTTTGCAGTGTCATCCATAATATTTTGTACCCTACAATATACCTTTATTTTCTTGATCTAGGTGTCCAACCTTTCTTCATTCAATTCTCCATCATAGATCAACAATTCAAACTTAACATCCAACTTTAATAAAGGAATATAATGATTATGAGAAGACTTCTTAGAGTGATTCTCTTGATGAGAAGAATGTTCACTTTCCTCAGAGGATGATGATGAGGATGGTGAACAAGGATCTGAAGGTCACCACCTTCACCTCCTCCTTCTTCTTTGACCGAAGATCCTCCACTTACGGGATTTTTGATTCTTCATTAAAAATCATCTATTATTTCTCTCATCAAGCGAAGTGTAGACATCACTTCTTCAGGATTCATGGGAGGATATGCTCCTTCCCTTCCTTCAGAATTCATCTTATGCTTATGAACTCTCCTTTCAATATTAGACTTATAACTTGCAAGCTTTCCTTTACCAAGTTTGAGTTTGAATCTTGTAAGAATTCACTTGCAACACCTGTCAAACTAGCTCTGATACCAACTTGATCTTAAAAATACTTAGATATTATTTATTCTTTAATACATATAAACATCTACTTGACCTTCGAAATAAAAATGATCACTTGATTGGTTGCAATATACATATGAATAAACTTATCTATCCAATACACTTTAATGAAAATAACTTGCAAAATAACTTAGCGTAAATAGAACAACAATACCAAAATCACATGCACAAGTTTGATAATGGAGTTCACCCAATTTGAGCTACGTCTCTGGGTCCACTTCCAATAGGGACCTATTTATTAATGCTCAATTTTTTGTTTTTTACAATGACCTTTTTCTGTGTTTCTGAAACCCAAAAATAGAGTATGCCATCAAATTCCTTGCGAAATTTCAATAAAAATGACTATAAAGTTCATAAAATTCCATGTTGGAACCCTGTGGCATGCATTACGGTGAAGCCTCCAAGTCTAGTTACCCTCGAGCATGAACTTTGAGACCATACTCTACAAATATGAGTGTTTTTATTTGTCTCAATCCACGTGACATTAAATAGGGTGCAAACCCCGTAACGTCCATCCAGAATTTTAGGTAGGTGTTAAGTATTAGTCAGTGGGCATGCCTTAACAAGAGATGTCTTTGGTGCAACGGTTAAGGAATGGCACTATATTGGGGGGGTTGCAGGTTCAAACCTCCACAACCCCCTCCTTTTTTGGTGCATTGTTATAACGTGTGGTATATATATGGTTTGTTTGTTATGGTTTATAACCAAAGTTTTGATATCCCCTTCACGCGAACATAGGTGTGGTCACATTGCAATACATATATCCGCATACAATGGGTCAAGGGCTAGGCCCTCAACCCTTTTCGTTGTCATATAAAACTTTTATGAAGGTTAAATATTATTATCGACACATATGGTTAAGAAATAATGCTATGGTATGATGGTTAGGTCATTGGCTTGGTTGGCGGGAGACCCGAGTTTGATCCTTCGGAATCCAACTGATTTTAACAAACCTTACCCATTAATGGAAAATGGGAGGCTTCCACGTAGAGGCTTCTCATTGGTCTATCTCTACCACTTGTCAATTGGCGATTGGTCCACGTAACTTGTACGATTTTCCACATCATTTTCCCAGTCAGTGTAAGGTGTGCCATGTGGCACCTTAGGGTGTTGCCACAACAGCACCATATGGTCGTGCCACATGTCACCCTTGTAGTGGTGACATGTGTCACCTTTGAATCTATTGAATTTTGGATTTTTGACCTAGTTGACTTGAACTTTGATCGGTCATTGCTTTTGCATCCTAGCTTCATTTTTGGTGATTTTTATGTCGTTAGAAATCTATTGTCAAGCTCTACGCAATGATGCCCTTTTCATGATCATTTGAGACAATTAAATTTTGAGCATTTATGAACCCTTATGGACCTCTGTGAGCATTCCAGATCCTCCTAGACCTCTTTGAGTGTTCCTGGATCCTCCTGGATCAGCCAAGAACTAGAGATAAGTTGCAACAAGGAGGTATATAAGATCAATGAAAAATATTAAAAATAATTAATGTATTATGTTAAAATAAAACTAACATGTTAATTTAATTGATCCAATACAAAGAAAGAAGTGAATACTCATAGTATATTGTGCCAATACATATTTCATAATGGAAGAGGCATAACATGACTAAGAGATTGAAATTGATGAAAGAAGGAATCTATAAATTTCCCTAGACATGGACGAATTTATGGCAAGCTTGAAGGAAGGGCTTCAAAGTTGTAGGGAAGACAACGAAACACTAGTTCAAGATAAAGAAAAATAGAATTATTTGAATGAATTAGTACTATAGAGCCTATCTAAAAATCAAAATCATTTGAATCAGGGACCAGCCATTAGAAATGAAGGAAGGATTTCCTCTAAGAAGAGGCACCACAGTACTAGAGAACATACATTTAGTGAGGATACGTCAACAAAATCCTTTGATAAATATGCAACTACTCTGGATGAAGCATCTACCAATTGAACAAAGCCTTCTTCCCATAATCATAAGAAGAAGAATCATACCAAAAACCCCTTATGAGAAGAATTTAGGAAATCTAAGACACTTTGTTTTGATAGTGAGGTAAATATAAGTGAAGAAGAAAAATCATGGCTTCTGGGAATGAAAACATATTTCCAAGTACATGACTATTTGGGAAACATAAAGGCAAGAGTGACCATTTTTAACATGAATGATCGAGATTATATCTAATGGGAATACCTAAAGAATGTAAAAAGGATTAACAAGAGGAAAATCACCTAGAAGAAATTTGAAAAGTATTTTAGGAATAAATACTTATCATAAATATATTATAATGAAAAAATCAAAGAGTTTCAAAAATTGAAATTGGGACAACTGACAATGGATGACTATGTCAACAGATTCTTAGAGTTGCTGAGGTATGTTCCTTGCATTAGAGATGAGAAAGTGAATATTCAGTTCTTTCTCAATGGATTTCCTCAATCCTATCAAGATAGGATTGAATTTGATGAGCCAGAAACCCTTGAAGACACAATCCATAAGGAAAAGTACATCTACAACCACTCCAAGCATGCACCAAAGCTTAACAAATCTTGTAAGGAAAAAAGAAAGGACATTGTTGATGAAAGGAAGAAAGGATTCAAGTTGCATCAATACAAGAATTAGGCATATATTACTAATCCAGTTCATCCAAAATAAAGCATATTCTAGCAAAATTATCCCCTACAGAGTGAAAAAAAGGTCGATAGAGGTAGATGGAGAGAAGGCTAGGGAATAAAATAAGGGACCACTCAAGTTTTTGGGGTGAAGAGAGGAGAATTTGTTGAGGGATTTTCCCTACCAATAGAATAAATATTGAATGATTTATAATATTCAAGAATATATGGAAATCAATGAAGTAGTTGTTGTGGAAAACTTACAAGAAGAGCACTAGGTCTTGGTGGTGGAAGTAGAAGGTAAAATTTGTTAGCAATTTGTTTCCATGTTAAATGACCCTAGATATAACCTTAGTCATGTTTCACCCCAAGTTGTTTATTATTTTTCCCTATAGAATTGTAAGCACCATAAATCCTACTTAGTGTAGCTAGCTACAGGGATCAAGAGAAAAGTGAGTGAGATTGTGGAATAATTTCAATTGGAAATGAATGGAATGGCTACAAGGGTATCTCTAAATACTATACCTATAAGATTATATGATGTTTTGATTAGTATGAAATGTTTGGAAACACACCTAGTTATGTTAGACTACTATGAGAAAAATTTCAAATGTGTGGATGATGGCAGAAATCCCAAAACAACGAAAGGAATTTTGAAGCATATTTCCTTAAGACAATTGTCATCCTTATAGCTAAATAAATTTTGTAGGAAGGGTTGCCAAATTCAATTTTTCCATGTGTTGGAGATAACATAAAACAAGGGTTCAAATATTGAATACTATCTAATACTCCAAGAATGTAGAGATGTGTTTCTATATGAGATATGGGGAATACCTCCCAAATGGGACATGATTTCTTGATTGATCTCATACCAAGAGATATACCTATATAAAAAATTCCTTATATAATGAGTACCCTTGAGTTGATAGAGTTGAAGATACAATTGCAGGAGAATCTAGAGAAATGATACATCACGCCAAGTGTGCCTCCTTGGGGATCACTAGCTTTGTTCGTGAAGAAGAATGATGGTATCCTTAGACTGTGTATTGACTACATGAAATTTAATAAGTATTTTTCCCGGTATTGATGACTTATTAAATCATCTAAGAGGGGAAACTGTGTTATCAAATGTAGACTTAAAATCTGAATATCACCGAGTTAGAATCAATGATGAGGAAATCCACAAGACATCATTCAAAATGAGGTATGGACATGACAATTTCATGGTGGTTCCATTTGGACTCACCAATGCACCAACCACCTTATGTGTCTCTTGAATAGTATCCTCAATAAGTATTTGGATAAGTTCATTTTGGTAATCATTGATGATATTTTAGTCTATTCGAAATATGAAGAAGAACATGAGGAAAATATCATAATAGTCCTACAAATACTAAGAGAGAATCACTTGTATGGAAAGTTCAATAAGTGTGATTTCTATCAAAGACGGGTCCATTGCCTAGGAAATGTCATCTCATAATAGGGTATTGGATTGGATCTATAAAATATTAAGGCCGTCATGGATTGGGCCACTCCAAGGAATGTAATGGATGTGAGGTCATTCATGGGTATGGTAGGATACTACCGAAGATTTATCAAGGGATTCTCTAGTATTGGCCATCTGATAAAATCATTGCAAAGGAAATGAGTAATATTATCATGGTCAGAAAAAATATTGAGAAAGTTTCTAGTGGCTAAAGGACCTCCTTCCCAATGCACCAATTCTGAAAATTGTGGATCCAGAAAGAGATTTCCTAGTGTGCAAAAACTCTTGCAAGTAAGGACTCGATGGAGTTCTTACGCAATATGGTCGTGTGATAAGCTATAATTCTAGGAGGATAAATGATCATGAGATAAATTATGCCACTTAAGGATTGGAACTTTCAGCTATATTTTGTGCATTAAAGATGTGGTGTCACTACTTTCTTTGCCATAGATCTATACTAATGATAGATCACAACGAGCTGAAATATCTTTTTGACCAACCCCAATTGAACTCCAAGAAATATATATGGTTTTCCCTTACTAGGGAATACAACTTTGAATAAAGCATATAAAGGAAAAGGAGAATAAAGTAGCAGAAGCACTCAACTAGAGCATGTAGGTGATTCACTTAATAGAAATCAACACATGTGAGTCTAATCTAAATTGTAGAGCAAAAGAATCCTTATACACCAATGAGAACTTTACGCACATTAGAGAGTTTCTACAACGAGAAATTATGAGACAAAAATGTGAAGGGTATCAAATGATTGAAGATGAGCTACTGATTTATAATGGCATATTGTACATACCAAATTTAGTCGAGTTTAAGAGGCTTATCATGGATTAACTCCACAAGAAATCCTACTCAAGACACCCAGGTTATCAAAATATGATCACGAAAACACGGAATAAATATTATTGGCCTACATGAAGAAGGATATCGTTGAATACATATCTAGATGCATTGAGTGTCAGCAAGTTAAATCCAAACAACAACATCATGTAGAGTTTTTACAACTCTTACTGATTCCTGAATGGAAATGGAAAATCATATCAATAGATTTCATCACTAGGTTTTCAAAGAAAAAGAAACAACATGATACGATTATTGTGGTAGTTGAAAAACTGAGCAAGGATGCTCACTTTATTCCTAAAAAGTCAACCCATTGGGTAGTAAACATTGCAAAAAAATTCATGAAAGAAATTTTCACATGGTATTTCAAAGATGATCATCTTTGATAGGGATATGAAATTCACCTCAAAGTTTTACAAAGTACTATTTGAAGGGTTTGGAACCCTATTAAATTTTATCACCTTCTATCATTCCCAAACCAATGGGAAAATGAAAAGGATGAATCATACATCGGAAGACATTCTTTGCATGTATTAGATGATAAAACTAGAAAAATGTGAAGATCGCCTACATCTAGTAGAGTTTGCATATAACAATGTCTATAAAACATCACTAAAGATGATTCTATTCAAAGAAATATACATCAGAACAAGTGACACCACCATGGTTAGATGGAGTAATCTAGTGAACAGAGTTATGCTTGGACCAAAAATGTTAAAGGAAATGGAATGGGAAGTCATGAGAATCAAGTAGAATTTGAAAGTATCCCAAGATAGGAAGAAAAATTATCTCGAAAAGAAACAAACACACTAAGAATTCAAAGTGGTGGATCATATGTACCTCAAGTTCAAAATCCAAAAAAGTGCCCTAACGATAAGGACTTGTTCCAATCTTGCACTCTAATACTACATGCCTTTTGAAATTATTGAAAGGATGGGACCTATAACATATAGGCTTGCCTTACCCCCAAACCTTGAAATGCATTATTAATTCCATTTTTCATTTCTTAAAAAGTATGTGCATGATTATAATCACCTAATTGATTAGATTGTGATTCAAGTGGAACTAGAGTGAGAGTTACAACCAAAATCCCTGTGTATACTAGATAGGAAAAAAAATGTTCCAGAATCAAGCCATTACCCAGGTAAAGGTGCATTGGAAGAAATTTGGGCATAATGAAGCTACATGGGAGTTGAAGGATGCCATGAGAGAGGAATACCCATTTTTTTAAGTCATAAGACATTTCTATGAAATAACATAACATCGATGATAGTATTATTCCAAGTGGGGAGAGGTGTAATGTTCCCATTTTGATCCCCTAACAATTTGTAATTAATTATGTTTAGCATTTTTTTATTTTTAGTATGAACATTTTATTAACATGGAAAATTGAATTGGACAAATCAATCACAATGTATATGATTTGTAAACTTCCATGGATATTCCATTCAAACAATTCATCACAACATATATGATAAATAAAACCAAAATATACCTATGAAGGTTAAATTCCTTTAGATTTCCAAATATTTAGATATTGATTTTCTACTTATGTATGAAATAGATAAAATGTGAAAAATAGAGAATAGTAAAATGCAATCACACGCCATCCACAAAATGGCACAAATATTTTCTCTGGGAAACCCTTACAAGAGAAAACCCAACTAGAAGGTGAGGTTGCTCTGCTCTCTTTTCTTTGGTATGAAATAATGCAAGTACAAAGGACTCTCTATGGAGTTACCTGAAACTTGTGGCATGTTTAGTTGCTACAGAACATTAACCCCTTTGTTATGCTCTTTAATTTCCCACTCCTAGTTGCCTTGCTATGTTATGTAACAAAATAGAATAACATAGAATGGAACCCCTTCTCCTCCCAGTGGCCCAATATTTAACATAGACCAATATCCATCTACGGGTAGGTTTTTAACTTCCTCGACCCTCAAATGTGATAGGGTTTTGGACCTTCTAGAATATGCTTGAAATTACATATGTGTCTCGCCCCATATACGTGAGAAACGAGGGTTGATGTGGCATCATCTCACACCATGGTGGTCAACATGGTAGATGAACTTGTGGGAGGTATAACTTTTTCATACGAGACATAATAGTGAGGAGGTTTTGGGGGTTCACCTTGAAAATAGTTTCAAGCCACCCTTGCCAAGGCATTTTTTCTAATATTTTGAATTTAAAAATAATTCACTCGTTTTCCCTCCAACCCAATTCATTTAATGAGAAAAATATATTTGGCTGAAGTGTCACCTACCAGCAGTTATTGAGCATGGTTTGGTAGTTGAGAAGGTCCTCTCTACAAAAAATGAGAGGCATAGACCAAGCCCAACGAGCCTCGGAAATCATGTATGTCCCAAGGATTCCTTGGAAAGAGAAAAATAATGATTTTGTGGGACGCACATACATGATGGGGGGGAGGTCAATTGGATTTATTCATACAGAAGAGAATAGGGAGAGAAGAGTAATTTGTGGACAAGTCATTTCCTATGAAATTTGAGCTCTTAAGCCTTGAATTTGAAAAAGGGAGTTCCCAAACTCATTGAGAATTAGGGTTAAGATATAGAACTAAGTTGGGCATGCACGATAAGAAAAAGAACATGATTCATTAAGGGATTGTATAACAATGAAGGGACTCACTCAGTTGTTGCGAAGTAATGTTGGTTGTGGATCTATGGGTCCACGTTGTCAGATCTCGACCGTGATATTTGAGGGATGTTAGAAGGTTGTCACTCTGGTGTGATGTGGTGAGTCGACGTCACCAGGGTGACGTGGACCCACGATCGATGTGCCATGTGTCATATCAATATGTGATTTTATTAGACCCTATATACCTATTGGAACGTGACATGTGTTTCCCCTGACCCATCTATGTGTCATCCTTGGTTTGTGCCTTCTTGGCCAACATGGTTGGTGATGTGATCAAGACCCTGTGAGTTTAGACAACTTCAGAGTTCAGAAGATTTAATGAGTGGTGCAATATAGGAATGTCCAACCCAAATCGTTGATTTTCAAAGGTGAAAATTCCAATAATGATAGTCAATCACCAAACATAACGAGAGTTCGAGAGTTTTGTCATAGTGTGGAATAAGGAATGTTCAATGAGAATCATCGATAGTCAATCGCCGAACACAATGAGAGTTCGGGAGTTTGGGCATAGCGTGGAATAAGGAATGTTCGACAAGAACGTCGAAGGGCTAGAGGCACGTGGAGACATTTCGGGACTTTGGGGATTTGGAAAAAGGTATGATGTGTGTAGATAGTCGAAGCCCCCTCCTTAACCGTAGGATCTTAGCAGAGGACATGGACCGTTGGTTTCCTTCGTTGTTCGGCAATCTAGGAACTTGTCAATACTTTTGGGAACTCCCGAAGTCCGAGAACTTCCAAAGTGCCAAAACCTTGCTAAAGCAGGCTCTCATCTCCCGGTTTTCAGACCGAGGTCACGAGGAGGACCCCGCTAGCTGGTTTAATCACCTAGTGAGAGATGTAAACTTTGGCAAGTTGGTTAAGAGGGTTTTGGCTTAAGTAAACGACCGAAAATGAACTAGGAAAAGCGAAAATTTGATGCCCCACGCCCAAAAAGGCTATTTAGGGGTTGGGAGTGTTACAAATTAGTATCAGAGAATGAAAACAACACTTGGCCTGCTTGGGCTCATGTACGAGTCGTATGAAAATATTGTTTTTTTTTGGGACTTTAAGGGGTAACACCCTATCTTAACCCATTCTTGAGAATCCTAGTAAACCTCTATTGAAGAGAGGAGTGAGATCTTTTCTTGTTGATAGATGGTTTGGAAATTTGCACTGTATGTTGTTAATGTTCCCAAATAAAGAGGAGGACTTCACTCTGCAATCGTATATGTTGTTGCACATACATAAGGTTGGATTACCAAGGCTAGGATGAGTATGTTGAGAATATTACGGCCCAACGAAAATCGTCTACATGAGTTCCTTGGGTAGAAGGATGCAGATTTAAAATACAATTGGGATTTTACCCAACGATAGTGAATCATGCTAGTCTGATGATAGTTGATCCTACAGGAGTGGGATTATGTTGATGGGCACTAATATAAAGAATTGTATGAGAATGGATGGAAAGGATTTGTAGCAATAATAATTACCGCTTTAATGAATGGTTAAACCTTGTATATGTGTATAAACCATCACGATCAGAGGAATGAGTATGGTGACCATTCTTTGAAAAAGGGAGAGAATGTGTAGCTCTTGAGCATCGAAGGGAAACTAAGAAACGAAATTTTGTTTCTAGGTACAGGAATTGTTGGGTAGGGTTTTTCTAATCAAGCTGGTAAATAGAGCTGTAGAAATATAGAGTGATTGAGTCAGAAATCACAACAATCTCCCTTGCTTGGTGGATAGGAAACTAAACTACCAGAATTCTTATGGAAGGAGGAGAGTGGCCTCCATCCCTAACGGTTGTTGAACAAAAGGAAGAATTCTAGGTGTAATGGTTAAGATTGATCTTGACCTAAAGATACTCTAGATTTATGAACTAGGACATTTAGTAAGCAACATAATTTGAAATTGCATTTGGGCTTTGAGGGGATAACCCAAATTATATTAGACATTAAATTGTTATCATTAAGATAAAATGGTTGACTAAATGTTGATCCTGAGTGTTGTAAAGGAAGTGTTGGGGGAATTCTAGAAGCCCAATGGGTCAGATTGACATCCAGTGGTGGATGGTATCCATATAGATATAGTTGGAAGCTAGATTGGTTGTCATGTTACCTTGGGCATGGTTTTAATTTACCATATTTGTATTTATAAGTTGGGTAATGATCTATGGAAAATAAAGGAAAGAGTGTTTTCTTGCTAGTTGTTATCGTACCGAAGAGAGAAATGTAATCATTGTTGGTTATTTTGAAAAGAGGTGCAAGAGTTGCACCTGCATATACGCAAATATGTGCATACATACTTACGAGAATAATATGACTGCAAGTTCTCAGATGAGAGGGAAGCTCAGTGTTGAGTGTTCCTATGAGACTTATCATAAGAATGATTTGAATATCCTTGGGAGAAGGATATAGAAGTCTGATATGCCCATGTGTGTGAATGACATGGAAAAGGGTGCAAGCAATGAGCTTGCATGATGAACGTCTGGACTGTGTGTGTTTATGCTTGAGTTCATGGATTTAATGCATTATGAAGCTTATTGATATGAAGACTGATAGTAATACCAGTTAGGTATGAATGATAGTAAATGTGAAAGTGATGCACATGTATGATGTAAGGATATAAGTATACTACAGGCACTAGGTGACTGCCTAAATGAGTGAAATGAGAGGCAAGCATTACACTTCCCAAAATTGAATGAATACCATGGATGCATGGTTGACTCCATTTTGAAGAGTCATGAAAGTTTTGTTTTGAATGATAGATTAAGGGGAATTTTCCCTATTCCCTCAAGAAAGACTAGTATAAATAAAAGAAAGAGTGGACGAGAAAGGATGCTATGTTGTCATGATAAGAGGAAAATGATTCTGCCTCTGAAAGGTCACATGAGAATGATTGTGAGAAATCATGAGTTGACTTATTTTAAAATAGATATGTAGGTGGGTTGTGAAATATACCTATGGAAGCTACACACAGGCTTATGATTATGCATATGGTTAAGCACATCATGGATATAAGTTAACAAACCTAGAATATGTGAGGATACATAATTTGGATGCATGAAAAATATGCATGTTTATATTCCTTATGAAATATTTGGTACCCACCTAAAGCCAACTCAATGTTGAGGCTATCACAGATAGTGAAAGATATGCAATAAGGAAGTTGCATGTTGAAGGAGTTCCTTGAGGACGAACTATGTGAAGACTCTGTCAGGAGAATAGAGTCACAACCTTAATGATTGTTTATAATTAAGTGCAATGAACTACAAGCTTGTATATATATATATATATATATATATATATATATATATAAGAATCATGGATTACATTTTGAAAAATATCATGTAATGAGTAAAAGACTAATAATGAATCTTGGCCATTCTGGTAATTGAATGGTAACGTGCAGGATGCACAGGTTCATGATTCATTGTGGGAAAAAGAATTTTCTATTAAAGAAAGCTAATGTATCCTAAGAGTTAGGATGAGCCTAACTGAGGTTGCTCAAGAAAAAAGCAAAAAGATCACAACAAAAAGTAGATTGCATAAGTAAAAGGGGAGAAAAGGAGGAACATTTTTCTCACCCTAAGAACCTTGAATTATGTAGAAGATTTGTAGGATTAAAAGGCAATGAGACCTTATAGATAACTCAACTGGGCTGAAAATCCCCAGGCGGTGTAGAAATAATTGGAAGAAGAGGAGAGCCCTCAATCCTTTTCTTACTAAGTATTATGTTTTCTTTGGGATGAGAGAGATGATACGCTGATGAAAGCAAAAGGTTTTGACACCATAGTAATGATGGTTGTATTACTGTAGAAACCATCGAGATCTGTTTTTGTTACACTCATGGAAACATTAGGGATAATGTGATGAAGTGCATAAATATATGCTAGGAAATTTTGAAGAGGTTTTATGGATTTGAATGTTATGATACATGCATTTTATTTAATATTACAACTAATGTGATTGTAAATATGATGATGCATGTTATGTATAGAAAGAAATTGGATTTGTTAAAGAAGACAGTTTCCAATGATGGGAAACCTCAAGCAGAGGATGACCATGAGAAGGTTGCGGTCGAAAGATTGTTGGCAGAGTTGTAAAAGTACCCATAAAGCACCGTTGATGAGGTAAAAATCAGAAATAGGGTGCTAGAAGTCGAGAACCGGTATAAAAATGTTCATGCCTATGTGGCACAAGGTATGAAGCGATTTAGTAATAACCCATTCTAAAATAGTGTCTTAATGTTATGCACGAACTTTTAAAAGGTATTTATATTCCTTGGATACCGAAGTAGGGTATGATTCAAGAAGGAGAACCTGAATGATGGAGGTGTGAACCTATGGTAGTAAAGATTGTTTGTAATCCTTGGAAGGATTCATGAACTGATATGTCAAGAATGCATTGACCAATCAAGGGATGCTTAAAGGAATTCATGTAAAACCTTGAGTTTCATGAATGACGATTAAGGTTGTGATCAATTCAGAGAAGAAAATATGGTTCTCACAGAGAATCCATATGGTAATAAGTTGGTTGAATTCCAACACACCTTGGCAAGAGTGCCTAACCTGAAAAGTGATAATCTGAAATCAATACAATGGTGCATTATGTGTGAATGTGGCCATGGAAATTGGCACATTGATTAAATTCACTTAATGTTGAATTGCATCTGGAAAGGTCAATATACTGAACTGATGCAAGTATAAGGAAAAAAAATTCCTTTTTCTTTATATCCTCAAATAGATAAAAGTGATTTTATTGTTAGGATGCACAATTTAAGAATTTTTTGTGTTGACGTTATAAAGGTGCAGTGAAAATATATGTGCATCGGAAACTAACAATTTGTTTGGCTAATTGAAGTTTAAAGTGCAGGAAGAAAATTGGATATAGCAGTGCTATAAGTCCATAAGGAAGACTAATTACTTGTTGAGCCAAACCATGAGGAATGGTATTTTCTTTGAAGCAAATGCATTTGATTGTTAGTGTGCACAGTCCTGAAACTGTTTGTGACCCACTGCAAGTGTGAAATGAACATATAATGTGCATGAGAACTAACAATATGTTTGGTTGAGGAATGTTGAAATTGCAGGAAGAAAAGGGTCTTGGATATGGAAGTGTTGTAAGCCCATAAGGAAGATGAAAATTACTTGTTGAGCCAAACTTCTATGGGAAGGAAAGTCCCATAAATTGGTGAATCTAGTTCCATGTGGAACATATCTGAAAATGAATGAGGAAATTGGAAAATCTATGGGTGAGAGATTTGCAATAAAATTATGAAATTTAGAATTTGTGATGATGTCTCATGAATTTTTGTATACCTGTGATACAGGTGAGAAGAAAATATTTGTCCATAAAGGACAGATGAAGGCTATGAAGATGAAAAGCATGAAAGAGGCCATTGTTGAGACTTGAGAACCCCGTGGTAAGTCATGATCATCTGGAATATGTTGTGTTGAGGTAACACAAACCGGAGGGATGCCTCAACAGAGCAAGTCTGAGGGATGCCTCGACTGTAAAGCTCAATGAAGTCTCTAGAAATCTTCTTGTGCGAGAAATCCTTGGCAAGGCAAGATGGATTTCCTGAGGGATTTTATGGCAGAGAATGGGATTCCTGCGCTTGGGCCTGGAGAGTGAGTGACCGCAAGGAAGGGGATACTTTGAGACTTTGATAAATACCCCACCCCCTTAATGACACTTAGTCTAACACCCCTATTTCCCCCAACTTGTAATTAATCATTAATTAGGATTACCATGTTGTGGCATTGGAATAGTGTAAATGTATTATTGTTTGAATAGTCGAACAACTAACTGTGGGGGTGAAGCCTTAAAAGTATTGGCCATGATATCACTAGAGGAAATAATTTGAAACTATAAGAGAGGGTTCATTATATAGAATGACCCCAAATTTCCCTTGTTGAGGATAACAACCCTCCTCTGGTTCCCAAGGAGGAATCAATTAATGAATAAAGGATCGTTGTTTGAACCATCAACCACCCCCATGAATGGAAGCATGGTCTAGCCGCAGAAGATCATCCCGAAGTACCACAGGGTCTGGCAGACCCATACTAACCCGGGTTTCCTTCTGATAGGACGGAACAAGATAGAAGGGATGTACGTGCAAGGCATGCAAGAGAATAAGAGGAGAAGAGTGGAGAATGCAAAAAAAAATTGAGCAAGAGAAAACAAGCCGAAGGCCACAATCTTGATGCGAAGAAAGCATCTGATAAACCTCGTCGAGGCCATGACAGAGAGAAAGATCTATGAGAGTATGTAGAGAATGGGATCTGAGCAGAAGGCTGCAAGATCGATGCAGAGGAAGCATCTAATAAACCTCGCAGAAGCTATAAAGGATCTTTGAGAATTGGCATAAATTCCCTAGTTATATCATGTCTTGGCACAGGGGTGGACAGAGCGCTAAGAATGAATGCCTCTGAGCCTATGGTTGGGTAGAAAGGAAGACACCCAAAGTTAGTTAGTTGGTTGCAACCTGTAATAGATAAGTGTTCTAATATCCTGTGTAATTGAACTATAATTGTAGATTAAAGTTGGATATCCTATGAATGTTGCAAGGATGTGCATGTTTTTTTAATGGCTAGATTGTATCCCTTTATCTTTGCTTGATTGTATAGTTAAGCAAGTAACGAACTATATGGTTTGTATATGTAAATGATTGAGCCTTGTAGTGGCTCAAGTTTAATCAGATGAATGGTGATTTCATTGACCTTAGACATAGTTTCCCTGTATACATGTCGATACCCCCAGCTATTTGAGTCTCCTGGGAAAAAGGGAGTTTGTTAAGCTCAGGAGAAAGAGCGCAAAGTGTGCACCAGTGAAAAATTCCTTCAGAACCGATGAAACTCAGGAACGATAGAAAGATTTAAGTCTCGAAAGGGAATATCCTTTCGTTTGGAAATCTGAGCGAATGAGATCTGTTTGGGAGGACCCAAGGTCTATCACAACCATTGGATTTGGAGAAGAAGTGTAGGTGTTAACACCTCAACTCCTTCAGTCTTTACGAGTTCAACAAACTTTAGTATTCTTCATAAGAGAGATGGATCCTTTGAAGTCCCAGAGCCTGAAGTTAATCTGGGCCGTAGATCTGAGGCTTCTCGGGAACTTTTCCCAACCGTCAGATCTAGGTTGGGGTCAACCCGACGCTGACCAACTTCGAGAGAAAAGAGGAGTTTGTAGTGAAAAACTCCCAAGGGCCATAGTCGCGAAGTAATGTTAGACGTGGATCTATGTGTCAACATGGTCGGATCTCGACTGTGAGATTTGAGGGATGTTAGAAGGTTTACAGTCTGGTGTGACATGGGGAGCCGACATCACCAGGGTGCTGTGGAACCACGATCAATGTACCACGTGTCATCTCGATATGTGCTTTTCTTATACCATATATGCCTATTGGAATGTGACACATGTCGCCCCTAACCCATCTACGTGTCAGTCCTGGTTCATGCCTGCCTAGCCAAAATGGCTAGCAACGTGATCAAGACATCGTGAGTTTAGACAACTTTTGAATATGGAAGAATTAGTGAGTGGTACAATATAAGAACGTCCAACCCAAAGCTTCGATCATCGAAGGTTGAAATTCCAATAACGATAGCCGACTGCCGAACATAAAGAGAGTTCGGGAGTTTGAGCATAGTGTGGAATAAGGAATGTTTGACGAGAATCATTGATAGTCAATCGCCGAACATAACGAGAGTTCAGGAGTTTGGTCATAGGGTGGAGTAAGGAATGTTCGATGAGAATCGTTGATAGTCGATCACCGAACATAACAAGAGTTTAGGAGTTTGGGCATAGTGTGGAATAAGGAATGTTCGACAAGAATCGTCGATAGACGATTGCCAAACGTCAAAGGGCTAGGGGCATGTGGAGACATTTCGAGACTTCGGGGATTTGGAAAAAGGTATGATGCACGTAGATACCCGAAGCCCCCTCCTTAACCATAGGATCTCAGCAGAGGACGTGGACCATTGATTTCCTCCATTGTTTGGTGATCTAGGAATTTGTCAACACTTTTAGGAACTCCCGAAGTCCGGGAACTTCCAAAGTGTTGAAACCTTGCTAACACAAGCTCTGAGCTCCCAATTTTCAGCTCAAGGTCATGAGGAGGAACCTACTAGCTGGTTTAATCACCTAGTGAGAAATGTAAGCTTCGGGAAGCTGGTTAAGAGGGTTTTGGCTTAAGTAAAGGAATGAAAATGAACGAGGAAAAGAGAAAATTTGATGCCCCACCCCTAGAAAGGCTATTTATGGGTTGGGAGTGTTACACTTAGGGGTTTGATATGTTACACATTAAATTTTATATATCATCTTGATGATATAAAAATTTTACTCCTCATCCCATCATGGTCTGCACTTGTTGCATGTTACACCTCAGATTATTTGAAGTGTACCCTACATATTTTCCTAAGATGTGACCACTTTGATGAGCCCAAAGTGTGATGATTTATTTGTATGAATCCATGATAAGATTATTTATGTACAAGTGTTGGTTAGTTGGTTTCCCAAATCCCCTTAGGTGGACACTCATGGAATGTCCTTTTAGTCTCCATTCTCAAGGTGCTTGATTTTATTTCTCTGGTCAACTCTCCCTTGGTTGTTGTAACTCCGATCAAGTGAGGAATTTATGTCTTGGGTAGGTATTCAGTAATTTTGAGGTGAATCTACTATTATACATGATTTACAGGGGCCCTAACTGCTCACTTATTTATTTTCTATGTAAAAGGTGATTGTCCTTTCTAAGGGTTGTCACACCCATGGTTTAGAACACCTATTTTACCCCACATGGAACCTCTCTCTTATTGTATCTGCCATACTTTAGTCATGGGCCCTTAGAGATGATACTACACATGATTTTCCAGATTCACATTTCCCAAGGTGGTCTCATAGTTCTCAAGGCACGTCACATTTTGTTTTAGGCATTGGTCACACTCTTTGAGGCATAGATGGGATATTTTCATCCACTTGGACACCATTTACACATGCCATGTGGAAGATGCTAGAGAAACCCCCTCCTTTGGCACTTTTTGAAGATTCTTTTACTCATTAAAGAAGGATGACCCCCACTTGGGGAATTTTGTGAGGACGTTGGGGTTTTATTTGAGTTGACTTGGTAATGTGGAGGTCACTTAAGTGACTTTACACCTTGAAGATATGACATGGAACTCACTCATGATGATGTGGATGGATTTTGACCACCTTTTGAAGACTTGATAGACCAAAGAGAGAAGTTACCCACCTTTAGAGGCCTTATTTGGACTTTTAGAGAGGTTGTTCCATAATTTGAAGGTGAATGTTGGAGCTAGAGTGTCCAAGGATCATTCCTTGCCACGTTTTGAGGCCTCCCAAGTCATTTTGGATGGAACGTTGCACCCTAAGGGAAAATCATCCCCCTTAGAAGGATGATGTCACCTCTTTTATGAGGGTTTCTAGCATGTAAAGCATATTTTCAATGTATTTTGACTTAGTCTCCAAGTTATGTGGATGATAAGTCACTTTTTATTTTATTTTCTTAACTTAGATTTAGGGAATAAAGAATGAGGAGTTGTGACACTCATTTATAAATAAAGTCCCTCCTCTCATTTTAAATCTTTGTGAATTGTTGGAGATAATTTCATTCTATTAATAGAAGATCTTTTACTTGGTGTTTTGGTGTCAATTATTGGATCTCTTTATTTCTTGGTTGTTCTTCTTGGTACTTTAAAGACTATTTTCAATATACATGTTTGTACTAAAGATAGCAAGATCGATCCATTGAGGAGTTACTCAACTACTCGGAAGGAGGACATCTAGGATTTGTATCTCTTCCATCTTCCTTAAAATGATTTGGGAAGTTCTTATCTATTGTCCTTATTAGTTTTATACTCCTTGGCAAGGGTTTTAAGTATTCTTTCCAATATTTTTTTTATCTTGTTGGTAGGGCCTTGGTTTTCATTGTTTTTGTTGATTAGAAAAGGGACTACTAACCTAGAGGCACTAGTCTCCCACTCTAATCCATAAACATTAAATAAAATATTCTTAGAGGGGCATACTTATTCACCCCATAAGCCCTAAGTGCAGACAAGGCACTAAGATTAAATCAAAACAATCAACCACAAAAACCCTAAAAACTCAAATTGTTTTATTTTATGTCATATAAAACACAAAAATACAAAAAAGATATATAAAAGATATACCGTCAAAAAATGTTTATTCATTCTCTATTGAAAAATTGATTGTTTACTTTTATCTGGTAAAACCCCTAGCCTCAAGTCGAGGCACACCACATAAAATTCCTCTCAAATACCTGTAAGTAACTTTCCCAACCACCTAGCTGAGGCACACTACCACCAAATTCTACTATGATAGATTACTCAACCAAACCCATCAGGATATGTAACCATTGTTGTATACTCTGTCTTGCATTCATTTACAATAATGAAAACCAACAAGTAAACAACCATGCATAATTCATGTGCATGTATAATAAACATGTCGTTCATTTCACAATGCAAGATGCAATTACATTATTAAACATGGTGGAAGTAAAACACATTAATATAACAATTAAGCATTCAAAAAAAAGGCACTTGTATTTAAAATAAGCACCAAATAGATGCATACCTATGTCGTTCCTCCCATCCATAGACATCGTTGTTCCAATTCTCAACAATATATCACCCTCAAGATAGGGATATGAATCCACTACGGAAAAGGTACTCTCACCAATCCCCCTAAAGTATGACAACACACAACAAAACAATACAAGGCGAATGAAACCAATTATAGTAGTATTTCCCCTCATAGCCTCTCATTCCCCACAACTTTTCCCATCTAAGGAAGTGTACCCCTTCACTGCTCTGCAGTCCTTCAATTATCCCACTTCCCTTCTAGGGCTTCAACAGCAAGCATTCCAGGAAGTCTCAAAGATCTGTGGAACATGGAACACAAGGATTCTCTCATGGAGTTATAGGATCCCATAATGCCAACACACAGGGAAATATACCCCAAAAATCCTCTCACCCAAGGATTCTTGCTTCACGGGCCTGAAACTAGCTTCTTCACAACCCAAACCACCAAGGATTTATAGGGTATCAACTCTAACATGTCACAACTCTACTCTTTTTCTGGTTCATCTCACAACAAGGAATGCAATCCTTGACTTATACTAGCATTAATTCAAATGATTGACAAAATATCCTCCAACCCACTAAGCCTCCAACTTAAGTATGCATGTAAACAACATGACAAGTGGAACATAGGTAACCACTTTCTCTCTCTTGGGAATTTGGCCCTCCAAAAGACTTAGGATACACGCACATCATCATGACATAACTTTATGCTTGGAATTTTAGGAATATATTATGATATTTCATAGGCTTATCCTCCTAGAATAAGCCTTGAGGAGACCCGATGGGACTAGATATGTAAAATATATATTTATTATATATTATTCTAGTCTGTGTTACAACAATGAATTATCGACCTTATATATAGATTTTAATGAAGAGCCACACTCTTCATAATGATTAATTACAAATATTAATGATTAAATATATAAATTATTAATGAGAATTTATTTATACTACAAGTCATCCCTCATTCAAATGCTTTGTCCTCAAAGCATTGTTATTTTGATGGCTAGATTTTTTGGTTTTTTGGATTCTTCATTAGCATTGTTGTTGTCACTATCACTCTCTATTTCACACATATATAATTGTTTTCCTTTGTATTTGTGTCCTAGCCTCCAGTTAGGTGCATGACATATAAAACATTGACTTTTGTCATCTTCTATGTTAGGTGGTGGAGTCCCTTTGTAAGCGAGAGTAAACTTTGAGCTTGATTCTTAAAAATGAGAGCAAGGAGTTCATTGAAAGAAAAACATTTTTTCTTCTGCCACCCTGGATTTTAATCACAATTGATCCACATCCTTGATATATATTAGTTTAAGTTTGTTTCTTATGTCTTCCTTCAATCTAGATATGGAAATTTGTATGAAGTGATCATCTAATAAATCAATCACATAGGTAGATAACACATGTAACTCATTAAAGAATTCATCCATTGTGCCTACCTATTGTAATCGAGTGAGTTTGTAAAATACTTCCTTTTCCTCAATGTTCTGAAATATTATGAAAAAATTAGTCCTAAATGTCTCCCATTCCTTTGATTGGGATTTTGAGTGCCACCATAAAAACTAGTCACTTGTTGCCTTATCTAAGTGCAATGATGCAAAGTTAATTTTCTCCTCAACATCATATGCCTTGTGTAACTCAAAATAACATTCATGTTGATTAATCCACCATGTGCTTCCCCTGTCATCTTCTCCATCAAATCTTGGTACATTGAATCTCATCTTGTGAGTAAATCCATTAAAGAATCCAAACTTTGACGAATGTTTGTGGGGTGGAAAAAGGGAGTGGTGAGAGTGGAAACTATGTCTATTTAATTCCTTATTTCCTTTTTTCAATTATGTAACATGGGCCTTGATCTCATTGTGGTTTTTCCCACGGACATTTAATCATTGTTCCATGTCACCAAGTCGTTTGGATAAATCATCCATCTCGTTGATTTTTTTGTAAATTTTATCTATCTCGTTGATTTTGTTAGAGATTTCATCCATCGAGGCTTTTATTTATTTCATATATATGCCATTGATTTTCTTGGATATCTCCACCACCAAGGTTTTTAATTCATTTAAATTTTCATTTAACTCTTTATTGGGTGATGTATTGCTTGTGTTGGATGACATGTTTCCTATGGCACCTGAGGATTTCCTTGAAGTTTATGAATTTCTCATGGTTCCCTTTAATATATTTTTAATGATACACTTTCAAGGCTAAATGTATTTAAATATTTTAAAGAATATATATTAAAATATGTTAGTTGAGCTTAGTGGTGGGCTTCCTCTCTTGACTATGGTTTCACTAGCTTGGGTTTCTTTAGTGGCTCATAAAACTAAAAAAATGTATTCCACGTCTATGATTTTTTTAAACTTGTATTTTAGTCTTCCTTATTCACACATTTTCACATGTTTGGCCTTCTTCCTATTCAGATTTAATTTGTTTGTGTCACACCCCCACAACCTTCCCACAAGTGATTGTTAATCAAACGAATATTTTTATTTGTGATTCCAAGGATGATTTTTTTCTCTCTTACTATGTTTACCACACATCCTACATCGATTTATGTTGTTTATTGGTTATGAACAAAAAAATGAACCCAATAAACCACGCACAACAATATTGATCCGGATTTTATGAGAAGAATGAAATGAATACAGATTATTATCAAAATATTCTTAACACGGAATAACAGATATACAGTAAAATTGGTTTTTATTCAATAAGGAAATAAGACGAAACTGTAAAATGCAGCGAAAAACAAGCTTGCCAGAATGGTGGTGGCTTATCTCTGAGAAGAGATGTGATGACTGCGCTCATTCACAAGAAGATGATTACAATGAGGCTCTAAAGGCCTTTTTTACAATAACCAGATCAAAAAACCTAGACATCCAAAAACATAACCCTAGGAGATCAAGCGCCAAAAGTCATGTGGGCCCTGTTTGGGTAAGTTAGTACATCAACTTCCCGAGGTTGTAACTTTTGCATACGATCTCCATTTTAGGCACACGATATCCCGTTGGAAAGGTCTATCCGAGGACTACACATGTTTCCCTCATACTTTGACTATGTCTATAGTCTCATTGTGGTGATCCCTAAAACATTGTTTAGGGCCTCAAAATGACCCCGGAAGTCAGGGACTCGAAAACTAGGAAAAAAATGCCAAACTGGAAAACTGTCAAAATGAGCCAGTTGGAATAGGTGGGAGGCCACCGACATAAATATGGATCAATCCTCCTCCCTTAGGAATCAATGGTTTCCATTACATTGAGTGCCCCCATTAGATGAGGAATTTTCTGTTGAATTTGGCCCTGGGTGAGCCACTTGCCTTGGTGCAGGAGTTGCCCTGCTTTGACAACTCGATAAAGTTGGATCCTTTGTCGATGAGCTCCCTTGACCGGTTTGTCCACAATATGATCATTGGATTCCTGTTGTATGTAGTCAGGATTGAGATCTATTGGCTTCAGTTGTTCTGCAACCTCTAATGTGTCCAATAATGGTGGGAAATAAGGTTGAAGGAGATCCACGTTGAACATTGGGTGCAGGCCAAGGAAAGGAGGAATGTTGAGCTCAAAATCATTATCACTCACAACCTTGGTGATGGTGTACATCCCATAACGGAGTGGGCGAAGCTTCTGATGGGGTCCAGTAAGGCATTATTTCTGCAAGTGCAACCGAACTTTGTCGCCCACCTGAAACTTATGTGGCACTCGGTGTTGATCATGGCACTACTTGTACTTGTCATTAGATTTTTGTAGGATATCCTGAACCTATTGGAGGATTTGTTGGATCCGCTCAATGAAATAGGTGGCTTTTTCATCTTCACTTGGATCAGGATATGAGTCATATGAGGTGACCGCAAGGGGTAGTGCAACATCTATGGGACCCAATGGTTGGAATCACAACCCCACCTAAAAGGGGTTATGGTCAGTTGAGCTATGCAGGGCTTGGTTGTAGCTATGTTGGACATAGGGGACACTCTCATCCCATGTGTGAGGGTTCTTGGAATTATACATGTGCATGATATGCATGATCATTCGATTTACGACCTCAATTTGGCCATATGTTTTGGGGTGGAAGGTCGTGGATTTGGTGAGCTTGGTGTCCAACAGTGACCAAAGGCTCGACCATAATGTGTTGAGAAATCGATTGTAACGATCTGAGACAATGGTTTGTGGGATTCCAAAATGTACCAAGACTCGTTCAAAGAATAGCTTGGTATTGGCCTCTACTGTGATGCTCTTCTTGCAAGCGGCCAGAATCGTCATCTTATAAAAGAGATCAATAAACACAAAAACACAGTCATTTCCCCGCTTAGTGAACAGAAGGCCCAACATGTAGTCCATTGAGATGGATTCCCATTGTATGTTAGAAGTAGGAAGAGGGGTGTACATGCCCTGTTTCTTAGTGTTCAGTTTGGAAATAGCGCAGGCAGTGCAGGACCTGATATACTTGCTAACCCCCTATCAAAGTTTCATCCAGTAAAAATGTTTCTGCAACATTTCCACTATCTTTTCGACACTGAAGTGTCCTGCCACCCGACTGTAATGGGATTCCCATATCAACTTTTCTCCCTTGCTTGATGGAACATATATATGGCCCAGATGGCACAACATCCCATCCTAAATATGGAAATTAGCGACTACTGCGTTTGATCCCAACATTTGATAGGTGGTGGCGAAGTCTGGGTCTGTCTCATAGAGTTGGGGCCATCCAGAGGTCTCATGCTCACAAGAATATATCACCATGGTGAGTTTCATGTTTGGCAGTCTGCTGAGGAAATCAGCGACGCGGTTGGTGCTTCTTGTTTTATACTTGATGTTGAGGAATTGTTGTAAGTATGTGGACCACTTCTGATGCCGTTCATTATGAAATTTTCCTTGTGTCTATATGAACTGCAGTGGATTACGATTAATGTGAATGATTGTCTCCTTCCAAAGAATGTAATGTCTCCACTGGCTGCAGGCTTGCACAATGGAGTACATTTCTTTGTCGGAAGTAGGTTACTTACAGACAACATCTAATAGTGTCTCACTATGATAGGCCACAGGGTGGTTGTGCTGAGTGAGAATGACACCCACAGCATAGTCTGAAGCATCTGTCTCAATCTCAAAGGGCTACTACAGGTTTAGTAGTGAAAGTATTGGGCCTGAGCACAAGTGCTACTTCAAATCATCTTGTTTTTAGGAATGGCCCCACACAAATTTTTCCTTACCACCACCCCTGGTTAATTGGATGATGGCCCATGCAATATGGAAGAATCCCAACATGAACCTGTGGTAGAAATTAACAAGGCCCAAGAAGCTCAGAAGCTCAGTGAGTGTGGTTGGGGCTGGCTAGTCATGGATGACTTGGATATTGGTTGGATCCACATGTATTCCATGTTGATCAAAGATGTAGCCTAGGTAATGGACCTTGTCCATGTCAAAGGATAATTTTCCAAGTTGGCGTATAGTTTGTGTTGTCGCAGGGTGTGCAGAACCTATTGAATATGTTGCAAGTGTTCTTCCCAAGTCTTGTTATAAATGAGAATGTCATCCAGATACACCACTACAAAAGTATTGGTGAATGGTTGCAAGATATCGTCCATCATCCTCATGAAATTGGTTGGAGCATTTGTCAAACCAAAGGTCATGGCCAACCATTCAAAAATACCTTCCTTTGACTTGAAGGCAGTCTTCCATACATCTGAATGTTCTATCGGGACCTGGTGGTAGAAAGACTTTAGAACAATCTTACTGAAGTATTTGGCCCCCATGATTTGATCAAGGAGGTTGTCGATTCAAGGAATCGGGTACCAGTTTCTGACTGTGATTTTATTCAGGGCCTGGTAATCAATGCAGAGTCACCGGGTTCCATATTTATTTTGTACCATCATGATTGGGATCCCACAAGGTGATGATCTAGGATGGATGAGCCCCTTGTGGAGTAGTTATTGGATCTATCACTTGATCTCCTCATTCTCTAATAGAGAGCGGTGGTAGACTGGACCATTGGGAAACGATGCGTCGGGGTTCAGATCGATGGGGTACTTGACTTGACAGTGCAGAGATACCCCAGTAGGTGAGGAGAAGATATCTAAGTATTCTTCCACGACCTTATCCACTTGTTTCTATTGTGTGGAGAGGTCGGTCGTGGAGACCCTGGATGTGGCTATGATCATTCGCTCATTTTGAGAGAGAATCATGAAGAATACAAACTTCCCTGTCTGAGAGATGACCTTCCTGCATTGCTTGGCAGAGATCAAGGAAATAGCACTAGGTGGGACTGCCTCGGGTATCCTGTACAATTTATTATTCAAAGGAATAATAACACTATGAGGCGTAGACTCATATGCAACATGGCGTTTCCATAAATATGGTTGGAACAAAACAAAATTACAAACTTTGAGAGGGGAAACATCACAAAATACCTCATCTTTGAAGGGCTTGATGTCGTATGGAAAGTGACATTGTTGGCTGACGCAGATGTCGCTTCCTCAGCGGAGCCATCTGATGGTGCAGGGTTGTGGGTGTGACGTTGTCGGTAGGGAGAGTCCCTTGAAAACCTATGCTAAGATGAAGTTCTTCTATCTACCTCTATCAATGATGAAGTGCAGCGAGGTACCCTTTATCCACATTTGTGAATGAAAAAGGAACTCGCCTTCCTTTGGCTCGACTGGTTCACCAGTCTGGAGCTTGGTGGTAGCAACAATAGCACTGGGTTTTATTTCAATGATCCTTCTCCCTCTTTCTGGTTCTGACTCAGAGTCGGACCCCACATATGATTCAGAGGCTTTCACCTCAGCCACCAGTGACTGCTTTGAGCAACAATCAGCATTGTTATTCCAGGGGCTCCTATGGAAGTCGCACCACTTTTCAGTATATTTCTTTGTCTTTTCGATGTCCTTCTTTGCTTTCGTCCTGGACTGGTTGTCCTGAGGAAGTCTGTCTTTACTTTGTCCTTTTTTCTACGGGTTGGGGCCGCCTTTTCCTGGATTTTGTTGTGAGGGGTTCCCAAGCCCAAATTGTCGCGTCTCTTGTTTGATATTTTGCTCGATTTTGATGGCATATCATTAGGCCACGCCCAAGGATCAGATCTTTAGAAAATCCATTTCAGCCTGGATGTATCTATCCAGACTGTCGCAATACTTGAGCACCAGATTTCACTCAGAATATTTGATACCCAGCGTGGTGCGCAAGGTATGGAAGATATTTGTGAACTCAGGTACTGCTTGGTCTCTTTCTTGCTACAATGTGGTCCATTTTGTGTACAGGTCGTCGAGCCCTAAAAACGTTTTTTAGGGCCTCAAAACGGCCCCGGAAGTCACGGACCCGAAAACTAGGAAACAATTGCCAAACTGGAAAACTACCAAAATGAGCTAGTTAGAATAGGTGAGAGGCCACCAAAATCCATCTGGATCAAATATATATGCAGAAGAAAGGCCACATTCCACACACAATAGTTTGTTTCAAAATTTGCGCATAGGTATCCATGCACAACAATTTATACGTAGAAGAAAAAATAGCAATGGACATATTGGATCAGATACCAATTGGAGTAGACTCGATGGGACTAGATATATAAAATATATATTTATTATATATTATTCCAATCCATGTTATAACAATGAATAAAAAAACTTCTATAGATATTTTAGTGAAGAGACGTGCCCTTCACAATGGTCAATTACAAATATTAATCATTACATATATTAATTATTAATGAGAATTTATTTATACTACAAAACTTGTTTCTCATAATCCCTTTTGGGCCCCTTTCCCTCTCGTGGATTCCTATCCCCCCATACTATTTTCATCTTGAGGTCTACAGTAGTGATGCATTTTTATTAATAATTATAGTGTGATTTACAAAATACAAACCGTGTCTTAACTACCACAACTTACAACCTCACCAACCTCATATCACACAGGAACCAGTGCCTAAACATACACACACAAGGAATTTTGGCTGAAAAGTGTCTTGTCTCACCAGCCTAATAAAAATATATACAAATACATATAGGGATCTACCTGGGGTGTTACATTCCCCTCCCCCTTATTTTATGCATTGTCCTCAGTGCATGGTGTATAATTTTCATTTCAAATTTATTCAAAAATCTCCAAAAAGATGTGGTTACTCTTATTGGATGAGGTCCTCATGCTCCCATGTAGCATCTTTAGGATTGTAACAAGTCCACTAGACCTTTACTAGTTGTATTTTTTGATTCCATAACAGCTTGATTTTCTTGTCCAGTATGCACACAAGATGAACTCAAAAATCTATTTCTTGCTCCACCTAAATCACAGTCCAATCAATAACATGATTAGAATCATGCACATATTTATTAAGCAATGACACATGGAAAATTTTAGGCACAATCATAAATGCAGGTAACACTAACATATAAGCTACATGCCCAATCCTTTCTAGGATTTCAAATGGCTCACGGTAACATGATGCCAACTTTGAATAGTTCCACAACTTCAAGGAAATTATTTTGGCCTTTACTTTTAGGAATACATGGTCACCCACTTTAAACTCTTTGTGAATTCTTCCCTTATCAACATAACAATTTTTCCTATCTTGGGAAGTTTTCAAGTTCTTATTAATCTTTACCATATACTCTTCCATATCCTTGAGCATATTATGCCCAACCACTGCTTTGTCTATTGGATTATCCCATCTCATTGGAGTGTTGCACATTCCGCCATAAACTTCCTCAAATGGACTCATATTTAATGAATCTTGATATCCATTGTTGTAAGCAAACTCCACCAAATGGAGGTAGTCTTCCCACCAAGAAGGTTTTTCCATCACATACATTTGTCTTCAATCACTGGATTGATTTTTTTGTCTTCCCATCTATCTTTGGGTAATATGTTGTGGTGAAGTTCATATTTGTTATGAATCCTTTGAATAGACCTTTCCAAAAGATCCGAAGTGAACTTAGGATCTCCGTCAGAAACAATTGCCTTAGGCACACCATGCAACTTGGAAATTGCTTCCATATAAATGTATGCAATATTTACTAGTTTATGTGTCATATTTACTAGGACAAAACGAGCTTCCTTGGTTATCTTATCCACCACCACCATGATGGAATCATGTTTCTTCATTTCTTTGGGAATATTGGTAATAAAATACATTGTCACCACCTCCCATTTCCACTCAGGAATGTCCAATTGTTGCAACAATCCGATTGGTTTTCCATGCCCAGCTTTAAGTTTTTGTCACTCCATGCATTTGGCTATATAATCAGCCACATATTTCTTTATGTTGGGCCAAAAATATTTCCCTTTGATAGCTACTAAGGTCTTCTGATATCCTAGGTGCTCAACATAAGGCACCTTATGCATTTCTTTCATAACAATACTTTTCAGCTCCTGTGCATTTGATACATACACTTTTCCTTTATACTTGAGTACTCCATCTTTTCCCAATGCACCATCCTTAGATTTGTGCTTAAATTTTCCCTGTTATATAGCCATGGGGGCTTCACCTTATTGACCAGCATCCTATCACGTTCATTCATGAAGGGATTTTTAAAATTATGAAAAAAGAGTCAATATATTGTAGGTATTTTGGGGGGATGTAAGGTATGGAGGGGTTTATATGTATTGGGGAGTATAAAAAGGGGTATTTGGTAAAAATATGAGATATCTAGTAAAAATAGTTTTTTTTTATTTGAAAAATGTATTGCGAGGGGAGTTAAACAAAAGGATTTGGGGAGGTATTTATCAATATGTAGTGAAATTATGGGTGTTATTTAATATCCCATGAACAACACGCTATGTCATAGGTTCATTGAGTGGTGACCACATGTGTACAACCTCCCTTTCTTGCACATACAACTGATTTGATTTGGTAGCTTCAATAATTATGTCATTCAAATCATATACATACATGCTTATGGTTGAAGCATGCATCTCATGCACCATCCTACTAAGTGCATCAGCTACTCTGCTCTCTTTTCCTTTGATATGATTTCTATCAAGGTCATATTCACTAAGGAATTCTATCCATCTTACATGTTTGGCATTTAAATTTGATTGTCTGGACATATATTTTAGACCATTATGGTTTATATTCAATTCGAATATCCTGCCCACAAGGTAGTGTCTCCACATCTTCAGTGCACAAATAATGGTTGTCAGTTATAAGTCATGCATGACATAGTTCCTTTCATTCTCCTTAAGTTTCCTAGACTCATAGCAAACCACGTGACTATTTTGGGTAACGAAACCACCCATTCCTTCTTTTCAAGCATTTTTTCAAACTAAAAAATATTCATTTGGATAAAAAAATCCTTAATATCGGTGCAGTTGTCAGAATTTTTTTTAAATGAAGAAATCCATTTTTTCATTCCTCAATCCATTCAGACTTCACACCCTTCTTCTACAACAAAGTTATAGGATGTGAAATCTTTGAAAACCCTTTTAAAAATATTCTATAGTATACTTCTAGTCCCATGAATGACCTAACCTTTTTTACATTCCTTGGAACTGGCCATTCTCTTATTTCTTTAATCTTATTTGGGTCCACAATTATGCTTGCTTCTAAGATGATGTGACCCAAATAATGGATCTTCCTCCAATGAACTTGCCACTGAAATGACTCTGCAAGTTGATTCCTCCAACTTTTCCACCAAGAAAGTACCAAGATATATGACAAATTGCATGATGATCCAATCCAAATCAGATTGTATATGTACAAACAATATTTTAAGTTTGATAGCAAGTAACTTAGCCAACTTGTATGTGGGTGAGCCAAAAATATTGATTATTGGTCTCATACGCTTGTAAGGAAATCAAAAAAGGAGATAAGAACACATAGCAAGTATAAAGGCTATGTTCTTATGTCTAATGTGTTAAGTACTAAAGAGCTTGTTGGTTGCTTATCTAAGTTATGATTTTAACATGTTTGACCCAGGTTCAGGTCTACTACGGTTCCAACAAAGCCTCTAACACTATCGGCCCTCCTGTTAAACTAGAAGGCAATGCAGTACACAGAGTGCACTACACAGTCTCACCCGAGATAGTCTTAATGGGTGACTTCAATGCTCAAGTGCTTGCAGTCTAGGATTGAGTGGGGATCTGTTAGTGCGCGTTGTGGATTCTATTTATGTTATTAAACAACATTTTTTCATTCACCAATCTTAGTTATCATGTTGTTCCTTATGCATGCATGCAAATAAAGAGATCTAACCATTTCAACAAATCATTTATATAATATTTAACCCTTAATGAAAAATATATAACCAACAATCATTCCACACAACACATGAATTACCGTGGTTCACCCCCTCCTGGGCTACGTCCACAAGGATTTGGCTCTAAGGCTCTTTTATTATAGGTTTTCCATGCACGGCGTTGTGCACACTATAACTCTGATCATACATTCATCAACCAGACTCCACAACCTTTGCGAGGCTGACTAGGTCGCACCAGGCTCCTCAGCCTGTGATCTAACCCTCAAGGTCGAGTCCCTTTTCCCTCCTATAGCTCAACAACTTACAAAAAAGTATTAGATCATATTTGGGTCACAGAACTATTACTCTACCTCATGCGAGTAACTCATAACAATCATCTAAGATCCGAACCCCCCTAGACCTTCTAGGTGTCTATTTATATCTATTCTTGGCTCATCAGCCGTTACATTCTCTTACTAAAACCCTAATCTAATTAGGCCTTCTTGCATGTTGGCCTTGCGTGCTTTTCTCCTCTGCATGCACACTTTCTTCCGCTGCTTTTTTTCCAGTTGTCTTTCTTTCCCTTCTTCTTTCATTCGCACCTCACATAATTTTCTGCCAACTGTCAAACCTCCATGTCGTGCCTTTTCCCCAAAATGGTTATGTTCCCAATAGGCCCCCAACACTGACATCGTAACTCATCCCAAGTCACTCCCTGACTTATTCCACTGTCATTGCTTATCTCCTGCTTCAGACACTACCTGTTGCAGTGCATTGCACATCTCCGTTATGCGTTGGAACTGTTGTTGAGCTTGACTACTCTTGTCATCCATACTGGTGACCACCTGCTCCGTGATGGGAGACTATAAAATATCTCCGCCTTCGACCCCGATCTGCTCAATTTTATTCTTAGTTGTGTCACTCTCCATGACCAGCTTCTCCGCCTTTTCTTGCAGGGTCTCCAACAACGGCTGTCTCGTTGTCTTCTACGTTTGTAGAACTTTCTCTTCCAACTATAGAGCCTTTAATTCCATGGCAGTCTTGATATTCTCTGAGAGTGACACTATTTTCTTTCGCTACTTCACTTCTGCCATTAGTGCATGGATTTTGGATTCCTTCTCCTGTAGCTCATGGAGGCTCCTATCCTCTAGTAGGTGAGTCCAAATTTGTGTGCTCTTCTCTAACAACGTCATGACTGTCTGAATACTTTGGTCGATTCCCTCCGTAGTTGTTGTCACCTCCTTCTCCTACCACACTCTGACTTCTGGAGGAGTAGTGGGTGTGACACGCTCCTTCATCTCTTTGATTTTCTCCCTGTACTCCTAAATAGTCTACTCTATCCTACAAAACTTCTTTCCCGATGACCCTGCCTCGTCGCTTGTGCTTCCAAGAATTGTTTGGAACATCATGTGGATTTGCTGCTCCATATCCTCCACTTTTTGCTTCTCTTCCTCTTTCTATTGCATCTCAACGTTGAGGGATTCCTTCAGCGAGATAGTCTCTTTCTGGGCTATTTTTAATTCAGTGGCGTCTTCTCTCACTTTGGACTGAATATCCTGCGCGATGCTCACCAAAAGTTTGTACAACACTTTTGTAGGAATCTTGACCAACACCACATCCAATGTCTCAATATCTTTCAGAGGTTTCTGCGTTGTTTCTTCGTCAATGAACATCATCTCCGACATGATGATGAAATTGGCATTGGCTTGTGTTGCAAACTATATTGTCTCAAGCATTGGCACTCCTTCCTTCTCCTACATCGGTGTTTCTTTTGGTGTCTGTGTTGCCCCGATCCTTAACTGCTCCAATGCATTTTTTACCTCTTTCACTTGATCAGCGATTGAAGCCCTTTTCTTCTCCGCATTCTCCCATACTTCGGCTAGTCTCTCCTCGACTGTTGTCGCCACTAATTCCACAACGTCTGATGTTAGTGAAATATGGCTATATGGTTTGTGGGCCTTTTTCTTCTTTCATCTTCCACTTGTGTGCTCCCATGGTCGCTTCTCCTGGGTAGCTGACGGCTCAGGACTAGGAGGTCTCTAGGTATCCCCCGTAGTAGTTGTCCTTGTTTCTCTGACCTCGGGAATCTCCTGGGTTCTTGTCCCTTGCTCTCCCTCCTCAAGGATTTCATGTGTCCTTATGTTTGCTTCTTCGGCCTCAGGTATTTCCTGCATCCTTGTGCCTATCTCTTCTGCCTCATGGATTTCCTGGGTCCCTGCACCTATCTCTTCCACCCGCACTTCTCCCGCTTATTGTATGGGTGTTTTTTTTGTGCATGTTGGAGCCTGTGTAGGCCCCCTTGGTGGTCTATTTTGTGTGTGTGGTTTCTTCTTGGCTGGAGTTCTTCCCCCTTCTTGGCCTTGGGAATTTTTCTTCTTGGTGCTTGCCCCATTGGTGCATGTTTGGTGCGTTGAGGCTAGTTTGTCTTGCATTTGAGGTCGTGCGCTTTGTACCTGGTTGGAATCTCAGGTACCTTCCATTCTTCAAGCCACTCCTAGACCTATATTTGTATTTCCTCCTACGTGATGCAGTAGTTAAGTTGTAGCCATTCCTTGGCTTTGTTGCGCTTGTCTTGCATCCATAAGCTATGGAGCATTTCCCTGAAGTTGGCAACCTATCCAAACTCCTGGACAGTCTCTGGTGTAATGTGCCATGTATCTGCAATCAACTCCTACATCTCTATGAAATACCACGCAAATGTGTCCATATTCATATTCTTTCTCTTCGGGTATGTGCTACTGCGTAATTATGTGTAGTGCGTTGCACCACACTTTCCTGGTCTCTCCAGATACGTATTGTAGACCAGTTCTTTCCAACCTACAAGGCCAATTAGGATGAGTAACCAAGAGTAGTGGAAATTAGAACCCTAATCCTGTGTGTCTTTACAATCCTCCAAGAACGAATTGAGGAGGTATGGGGCCTAGCTCATCAATCTCCCCTTTGCACACTGTGCAGCGATGATAACCACACCAACCGATACTTCCTCTTTTCGGCACTTGTGCATTATTTTTCACCCAAGTAGCCTGGTAGCAAACTGTGTTTCATGATCATTAATGTCATTGATCTTGATTCCCTTGTTGTCTCACTATGCACCATACTTAACCTTGATCTCATATGAGATGGCCTTGGCTCATGTTTTGTCCTCTAATTACTTCTTCGTCTTTTCTCCATTTGTGAGTAGCCCTCTAATTCCTACGATGAGATCCACAATGATGGGCATCGGTTTGTCCATCCATAAAATTCTTCCATGGATGCGTGCAAGCAATTTCTTGACACATGCATTGACAGGCTTTCCCCTCCCAAAGTGTGGGGAATCCAACAAATTCATGATGCCAGTATTATACAACCCCAGGATCCACTGCGTCGTCTCTATCAGTGGCATGCCTGATGAGCCTAATCCTTTGCTTTCTAGGTAGACCTGCGAAGCCAATTCTGGGAACTTAGTGACATCGATCACGTCGTGGTCAGAGTATTTAATAGCAGTGACTTCGTCGACCATGTCATCATCCACTCACACTCCGCTTAGGATTTTTGGCAAAATTAGGGTCCCTTCTGCCTGCGGCTATGACCCTCCATGCGCGCTACTCTCAACCTGGCCCTTTTGTTTGGCTAGTGAGGATGAGGCCCCCACCTTTGGTACACCCTCGTGTACTATGGCCTGTGCTACCTCTCGTTCGTGGCTCTGTGGTAATGAACATGTGGTCTGCTCAATCGGTTGTTTCCCTTGCCCCCTCAAGTTATCATACTCATTTCTCTTGGGGTCCTCCTCCATCGACCCAACCTCCTGTGCTAGGTTCAATTCCTCTTCTACTGTCACTGGGTTTGTTTCATACTACGGTGTGTGGATTTCATCGACATCCACTACTACAGGTGTCACTTGCTCCCTTGCGTCTGTCACGCGAGCAGTATTGCATGTGTTACTGTCGGTCTTACTTGGCTCTCCAAATTGTGGCGGTGACATTTCGACGGGGTCTAGGCTCGAAATGTATGAATTCGCCGAATTCTTGGTCGAATACATGCTCTAGCTCTCTTCTACTCAACTCTACGTTTTCTCCTTAGAAATTGACCCAATGACTGGTGTTTACCCCCTTGTTTTGGCTCTATAGCGGGACAGTTGAATGACAATTGGTCCACACTGACAATTGTCCCTTTTTTTTCACTTTTGACGGTGTGTCCGGCGCGTGGTACCATTTTATTTATTAATTGTTGTCCTTTGCATCTTGTCTTCGATCGTTTTCCCTTTCCATCACAATGTGGTCTTTACTTATGTGTACGAATTGTCACAATTTCAACCGTCGCTGCCATTTGGTGCCTGATTTCCACAACCGTCATTTCCCAAATCGTTGTGTTGTCTGACCGTATGTCCTTTTTCCGGCGCGCTAGGATTTTTGGGTGCGCAAAGTCCTTAGATTCTACCCCCTTTGCTTCTAGTGAATTATTTCTTATTTTTCTGCGCTGACTCAATGACTTGTGCGAGATGGCTCTTTTTTCTTTTTTTTTCGTCGCACTGATTTGTTCTCCTACGCGCGGGGATTTTTCGTGTGGTGTTTTTTTTTCCTTTTTTTTTTACTACGCGGAAACTATCAAGTTGTCGGTGGTCAATTGTCCTTGTACAGCTTCAGTCGACTCCCATTGACCATTCCTCTGAGTTATGTTCTGCCTAAGTCCTTCAGCTATACAACTCCTCCGTCTGTGAAAGTCTTGACCTCATATGGTCCCAACCAATGCATTCTGAACTTTCCTGGATGTTGAAAAAACTTGTTGTCATACAGTAGCACTAGGTCTCCTTCCTTGAAACTTTTTCTATTGATATGTCGATTGTGCCACACTTTGTCCCTTGCTTTCTGTACTCCTTGGTGGAACCCTTCTAGAATCCTATCTTCTTCCATGCTCATCATCTGACTTAACCTTTCTTGTACCGCACCTCATTCTATCATGTTCGTAATCGCTGCTACGTGTAGACTAGGTACCCAAAATTCTAGTAGCACCACTGCTTCTTGTCCATATACCAATCTGAATGGTGTTTTTCCTGTCAACTTCTTACAGATAGTTCTATATGCCCATAATATTGTTTGTATCTTTGAATCCTAGTCGTCCCTATTGACATTGCAAATCTTGGTTAAGGCATTCTCTAGAATCTTGTTGAAGGATTCCACTATTCCATTTGCCTGAGGATGGTATGGTGTACTTTTTTTATGGGAGACCTCAAATTCTTCAGTTAGAGCTCTGATAGTGTTTTTGATAAAGTGAGTTCCTTAGTCGCTCATCAGAATCCTCGGACATCTAAATCTAGTGAGCACATGTTCAAACAAGAAGTGTGTTCTTGTCTCTGTGCTGCAATCTATAATTGTTGTTTCCTCTGCCCATATTGAGAGGTATTCAATCACAGTGATAATGTATCACGCACTTGATCTTCTTGCGGGTGGGTGAATTGGCCCAACAAAATCGATATCCCACTTTTCAAACACTTGTAGCGTCACTTGTGGATGTAAGGGTTGAATGATCTGTGAACATCTTAAAATGTTTGCCAAGTAGGTAATTCCTGAACTTCTGAAGTGAGTAGACCATAGCTAGGCCTTCCCTCTCTGCAGTGTTGTAGTTTTGCTCCGATTCTGACAGTTTTCTGCTAGCAAATGCTATAGCATTATCCAATTCTCCTTCTCCTGGCTACGCCAAAATAGATCCCAAGGCTATGGCTGATGCATCAACATGTACATGGATTGTCTTTTCCTAGTCTGGAAAGACTAGGATGGGTGTTGTGACCATATTCTCCTTGAGAGTGTCCAATCCGCGCTGACATTTCTCATTCCACTGAAATTTAGTATCCTTCTTGAGCAATTTCTCCATCGGTGCATTGATCCACGCATACCCGTTTATAATTTTTTTGTAGTATCGTGTATGTCCCAATGTGGCCCTCAACTGGCGCACTCATTTCGGTGATGGTAAGTTCATAATGACTGCAATCTTTGTAGGATCCACAATCAAACCTTGTATGCATACTATGTGACCCAACAAAATTCCAAAGGTTGTTCCAAATATACATTTCTTAATGTTCTAGGATATTTGGCATTGCCTACATATTTCTAACATCAACCTCAACACCACTACATGATCCTTCAGCAAGTTGTACACTATCCAATCATCCAAATATACCTCTAGAAACTAATGGATGAATTCTTTGAAAGCAGCAATGACTACTCTGGAAAAAAAAATTGGTGCATTCTTCAGTCCAAAAGGCATGACTGTGTACTGGTAGCATCCCCATTTTGTTGCAAAGGTAGTCTTGTACCGATCTTCTGGTGATATATTGATTTTGTGGTAGCCTAAGAATCCATTAGTGAATGAGTATGCTTCCTGACCTCCCACATTTTCTAGTACTTCATCTATAAAGGGTTTAGGGAAGGGGTCATGTGGGTAAGCATCATTGATCTTTCTCAGGTCTAAACAGACTCTTATGCCTCCTTTCTTCTTCTCTTGCACTACCATGGGGCTTATCCATTCTGATTCTTCTACAGGTTCTATGATTCCTGCTTCCAACATTCTGTCAATTTATGCTCTTAATTTCTACTTGTATATGGGGTTCAATCTGTAAGGCCTCTGTCTGATAGGTCTTGCCTCCAGTTTGAGAGGGATCTTCATCTCTCCAAGTTCTCCTGCAATACCCTGCATTTATGTGAAGGTCATTGGGAACATGTCACTGTACTCGCGCAGTAACTCTGTTATCCTTTCCACTGTTTTGCTCGTCCCAATAGTCCCCAATGCTGGCCATTTTGGGATTCTCGATTGTCCCAATGTTGAATTTTTTCACCTTGATCGGCGCAACAATTAATTATGATTCTAGGGGTGGACCTTCCACTTCCCTTTCACCTTCACCTTCCTCGATCTAAATATCGTGCGGGTCATCTTCATCTGGTCCTTCTTCCTGCACATGGTAGCATGGCATAAGTTCTTTCATTGTATGTCTATTCTGTTTTTGTTCTTCTGTTATGAGTTCAACTTCAGGTTCCTTAATGAATATCACCCCTCTTATTTGTTTAAGTGTTGTATCTATGTTGGGGTTCTCATGCTCAAATGAGAAAGTGACTATAAAGTTATATTGTAGTGTTGTTCAACTCGTAGTTCCTCTGCGCAATTCCTGGTCCATGTACCAGTTTGTTAGGATTCCCTCTAATGTGTGTACAAAATGATGAGGCCATTCCTATGGGGGTTTCATTTTCCACAGTGCTCTGCACTTCTCCAAGTGTTCCGTTGGTGCCCCATGTCCATTGTATTTATGAGTTGTTCTCCTCTTTTGTTCTTTGTCGAATCTGATACGCAATAGTCTTTTGCATTGGTACTAGTCCTTGATTGTTTCCTTGTGTGAGCCCCACCATCTTCCAGGTGTAGCCTTAAGTGCGATGTCGAGAGACAACATTCTCTGGCTGTCTAATACTTCATCTTCATATCTTGTTAGGAATTCTTCCAAGTCGTTGATTCCATGGAAACTTGGAGGTTCTTTGATTTCTGTCCCATCCCACCTTACTGCGCGGTCTATTTGTGTGCATCTTCTGGTTGAGACCTCATGTAGGCGTTGATGCCAATTCTCTAGACCCATGTCTGAGTCAGAAGCACATGATGTGATACTTCTCCACCTAAGTACACCATCGACAGTTGGATTGATGTAATATTCGGTGCACGTGGTGGTTCGGTACAGTTGGTTAATTTCTTCCAGGTCTAAGCATGTTAGTTCCACAAATATTTCACCTTCTAATGCATCTAGGGGTGCGATAACCCTGTATTCTCCTGACTCAAATGTCATCTTCCTAGTCTTCAGGTTGATTATCGCCTGATTGTCAAACACCCAATCCAATCCGAATAATGTTGGATATGGTGTTGTTCCATCCATGATTTCGATCACTTCAAAGTTTGCCTTAGTGCGCACTCCATCCAGATCTACTGTCACTCCTTTCAGCCTCCCTATTGGCAAAACTTTGTGTTGGTTTGATAACTTTAGTTGGACTGGTGAGTAGCCTAAGGTAGGTTCTCCCATGCATTGCCATGTCTTTTTGGGTAAGACGTTCACTTCAGATCCCAAATATAATATCACATCACCCATGTTAAAATCTCCGATGTTGGCATTCAATCTAAACTCTTTGTTGGTTCTCCTTCTGGCATGGAGGTGATTGACTATCCTCTGTTCCAAATTTCCCTCAGAGTTTGTGGTACATCTATCTAACAGATTCTGTAATACTAAAACAAATGATGGATCCTTAAATACTTGAATACAGGATTGCAGGAAATTTTTAATACAACTTACTTGGTTTCCCAAGTGGACTTCAATGGTATGGTCCAATGTTGATGGTATTTCATACGTTGGGATGTCTTGATTATGTTGTGCAGTAGATGTAGACACAACATTCTGCTTGAGAAATTCTTGTATGGTCTCCTTAAAAGTCTCCTTCGCCTTTCCTGCATCAAATCGCTTAGGTGGATCAATATTCTTCTTAATCCACTATCGTTGTACTAGTTCTTGTTTGGCCGTGTTGTCTCCTGTTTTAGCACCTCCGCAGGTCACTATGTTGATGTTTCTTCCTTCATCCCTCGCTTCTGCTGAAATCCACTAAACATTCTGATTGTTCTAATTCCTCTTTTCCTCTAGATCTTTACTAATAGTGCCGGACATTCTTCTATATCATGATCAGATGCGTGACAATACATACAAGTCGTTGGTGGAAGTGGACATTCTCTTGCATAGTGTCCTGGTTGTTGGCAATTATGGCACACGGGCCTCTTCTGCGTCCAAATCCTCTTCTGCCTCTTCAACCTCCTCTGTACCCATCTCGATCTCTGCGCGGTGTATTGTATTGAGGTACCTGATTATACTGTGTAGGGTTATACTGCGGTTGTGCAGTGTTATACTATTGCAGCTGTGCGTTTTTATACGGTGGTGGTGCCTGATTAAATTGCAATGCAGCTTGCCCTGTCATCAGTTCATCTTGCACCCTATATGTGTTTGATGTCCTTTCCCTCATCAAATGCATTGTTCTGTAATCTTTTCCACTGTACCCTACTGACTCGCAAAATGTGCAGTATGCATTCTTTGGTAATCTCTAGTATTTCTGCATCAAAGGACAATGATATGGATCATGCCCATGCGTCTTGCAAATTTCAAACCAGGGTTGTCCTATTGGCAAAGGATTTGGCATCCTTGTTTATATATACTACGTGAATGTTGTACATTCATTCTTATGGTTCCCTTATGTTCTGCATGTGGTACACCAAACAGATTCTCGCTTGTCCTTGCCTTTATTCTGATTGAGCTAGAAGGTAAGATTCTTCAGGTCCTCCTTCAACTCCTCGATAGCTGGATCTGTCTTGTGGTACTGATTCTCCTCCATTTGCAAGGCTGCCTGTAGAGCCTTTGCTTGAGATTGGAATTTGTGTTGCCTGAGTGGGTATTTCAGGTGCGGTAACAAATAATTCACAAATAGATGCCTATGTTGCATATTTGTCATGGCATACCTTAATTTCCATTTCAAACACTTAAATCAATGGTCGATTTCCTAAACAGATTCTCCTGGTTTCTGTCGGATTTCTATCATCTCGTTCATGTATTGATCCTCTAAGCTTGGCTTCTGGAACTCATTAATCAATAACTTCTTAACGTCTGTCAGTGTCCTTGTCGTCACAGGTGCATTGTTTACGTCTAGACTCATGTACCAGTCTAGTGTGCGGTCTCTTAGCGTAATGGCGAGATGCACAAGTTTAGTATCTTGATCAGTGATATTTTTTTCCTCCCAAATCTTTGCACAAATGAACAAGTGTTTCTCAGGGTATTTTTTTTCCTCGCCTCGAAATTCTGGTAACCAAATGGTGGGATCATGTCCTGCCATTGCAAATTGTGTCGGACTACTACTTATGCATGGTGTAGACCCTTGACTAATATTTCCTGGACTGGCTCCCCCAGTTGTTTTTCCTTGTGTGGATGTACTTCCTACTGTCCTACTTCTCCCGAAACTCGGTTGTCTAAACGGTGGTGTTCATGTTGGTGTATTAGTCACACATGGGTTCATGGGTTCCACACTGACATTAACATCGATAGGAATGATACCTTTTGTTCCTTCTCTTGGACCTCTTGTCTTCCTCTCATATGTTGCGCATAGAATTTCCTCAATCTGCTCCACAGCCCAGAGATCCTCTACCTCTTCTTCGTCACTTTCCAAGCCTTCCCTCGCGTCTATGGCTCTCTTCTTGGTGTTCATCTTGTATTGGTAGGGTACTCCACTACGCGTCTTTCCAACTGGCACCATGATCTGCTTGATCTGGTCGTCTTCCATCATGATTGGGTCCAAGGCTTCCTCCTTCTTTCCTTTATCCACTCCTCCTTCCATTTCTCCTTTTCTTTGTCATTGCTTCCTCTCATCCCCCATGCACGCAGGGAAGTTTAGTTGTATGATTCCATTTTCATTACACCTTTGTTATACAGCAAGATCTTAATCGAAGTATACAGTGATCTAATATACCTTCCTCGGGGTCCGCATAGGAACTCTTGCTCTACTACGTTGTATGACTTTGCAGTATCTACTGCAAATTCTGTTATAAATCCTGCTACAATACTGTCGAGCCAAAAATCTAATGTGTGGTTGAATTTGTTGTTCACCTGCTATAACTTCTCAATCTGTATCGAGGTCCACTCTAACTTTCGAATCCGGTTTGTTGCGTCGTTATCCTTCAACCTTAATATCCACTACTGCAATAAGTGTGGAAAATCACAGAAAAAGACTTCATGCAAATCAGTAAACACATATTTCTCAAGATATTTGTGTGGTGTTACTCTAGGGTTTATGTTATCTTTCTGTGCAAACTCTAGCTCCTTTGTATTCAACCAGCTTTCGATCTCTGCTTTTGTGGGATTCCATGGTCTCAACATCCCCTTCTAGCGGCTCATTATTTTCACCTTCTCTTCGTCCATTTTAGTATTCTCTTAACTCGCCTTCCGCAGATCTTATAGTCTTCTACTACATCTTCAACAGAACACCCATTCTTCTACCAGATCTTCAACAGATCTCATCCCCTCAATCTTATGTTGTTCCAACCAACGGCAACAGAACCATTTGTTGGTCGCTTATCTTAGCTATGTTTTTAACATGTTTGACCTAGGTTCAGGTCTACTAGGGTTCAAACAAAGCCTCTAAAACTATTGGCCCTCCTGGTAGACCATAAGGCAATGGAGTACACAGAGTGCATTGTGCAGTCTCACCCGAGATAGTCTTAATGGGTGACTGCAATGCTCAAGTGCTTGCAGTCCAGGATTGAGCGGGAATCTGTTAGTGCGCATTGTGGATTCTATTTATTTTATTAAACAACATTTTGTCATTCATCAATCTTAGTTATCCTATTGTTCTTTATGCATGCATGCAAATAAAGAGATCTAACTATTTCAACAAAGAATTTATATAAGATTTAACCCTTAATGAAAAAGATATAACCAACAATTATTCCACACAACACATGAATTACCGTGGTTCACCCCCTCCTGGGCTACGTCCACAAAGATTTGGCTCTAAGGCTCTTTTATTATAGGGTTGCCATGCATGGCGTTGTGCGCACTATAACTCTGCTCATACGTTTATCAACCAAACTCCACAACCTTTGTGAGGCTGACTAGGTCGCACCAGGCTCCTCAGCCTGCGATCTAACCCTCAAGTTCGAGTCCCTTTTCCCTCCCATAGCTCAACAACTTACAAAAAGGTATCAGATCATATTTGTGTCACAGACCTGTTACTCTACCTTATGCGAGTAACTCATAACAATCATCTAAGACCCGAACCCCCCCCCTAGACCTTCTAGGTGTCTATTTATATCTATTCTTGGCTCATCAGCCGTTACATTCTCTTACCAAAACCCTAATCTACTTAGGTCTTCTTGCATGTTGGCCTTGCGCGCTTTTCTCCTCTACATGCACGCTTTCTTCTGCTGCTTTTCTGCCATTTGTCTTTCGTTCCCTTCTTCTTGCATGCACACCTCACATGCTTTTCTGTCAACTGTCTCTCTTCCATGTCATTCATTTTCCCAAAAATGGGCCTATGCCCAACAAAGCCTGATTCTTTTGAAGAAGCTAGTAAATTTGAAATTTGGGAGGGCGCCATGAAAGAAGAATATGATTCTATAATGAAAAATGAAACATGAGATCTAGTTGAGCTACCAGAAAACAAAAATGTAATCAGTTATAAGTGGGTGTATAGAATCAGGTGTAAATTTGATGGAAACATTGATAAACACAAGGTTAGATTGGTTGTTGAATGATATTCTCAAGTAGAAGGAATTGACTATGTTGATACTTTTTCACTTGTTGCAAGGATAAATATGATTCAATTTTTTATTTCTTTAGCAACTAATCATAATTGGAATATTCATCAGATGTATGTCAAATCCACTTTTCTTAATGGTGATTTGAAATAGGAAATATATCTTGGGAAACTTGGAAGATTTATCAAGAAATATGAAGAACTTCTTGATTGTATATTAAAGAGATCATTATATGGGTTGAATCAAACATTGAGAGCAAGGTATGAGAAGATAGATGATCTGTCTTCTTCAAAAACAAAGGTTTGAATGAAAGTAGCAA
>ML825275.1:22880-65807 GCA_009831015.1 Picea engelmannii | reverse complement strand
CATCATCAAATGCACATAACAAAACAGTGCACAATCAAATTTGCTATTTCATCTAAGTATGTGGACAAGGTAACATGTGATGTAGTTCCACTACGAGAATGTGGAATGGTCTTAGGTAGTCCATATCTATATGATCGTAATGCAATCTTCTACAGGACAAAGAATCAATATCAATTGACAAACGTAGGTCGCGATTATGTGGTTCATACTCATCATGTAAATGCAAATAAAAATCTTCAAACAATGGAACAATTAAAGAAGGCAGTGCAAGCAAGCAACAAGCATATAATTTTTTCAAATGAAGTAATCGATTTTAAGCAAGAACCATAAATGATTGTTGAATGGAAAATCAATCACAGTTTGCTTTAGGATAAGCTCATCTCATGCAAATATTACAAGTATATCAACTCATTTGCAGTCATATTTTTTATGCTATCATTAGTAATGTTGTCTACATGGATGATAGTTGCTTTAGTAAAATGTGACAGGGTTCAAATAGCTAGCCATATTCTCTCAGTTGTCATTATTGTGTTACATTTAATCTTGATGAGACAGGTGCATAGGACAGATTTAAGAGAAAGAGGACAAGCCGAGTGGCCTATCCTGAGATTTTTGACTAGTTAGTGACATTTTTGGGACCAAAAGGTATTTAGTGGGGAGGTGTGATCCAAAATCAGATCCAGGAGGCTTCCCAGGTCCAGAAAAGGCTCAAAACTGAAAGTTCTCAGAATCAGATGAAACCAATTCCATTGCGACCAACTCATCATGTTGATTATGACCATATATTTACTTTCTCAAATGGATGTTGCATGCAATACTTATCGCACTCTGACCATTTTCCCAAACAGGTAAAAAGTTAATAGGAAAAAAAGTTAATGCTGACATCAACATGACATCATCATGCTGACATAGCATTAAGACATGTGGCAGCACAACAATAGTTTTACTGGGCAAAGGGAAGATCCACTCATAAGTTGACAAGTGGCACTATTCATGAAAATGAAGAGATGCCACATGGCCTAGACGTGGGCTGCCATGTGGCACCCTATCACTGGATGGCAGTTTAAAAGTTGTTTTGGGGCTCAAGGGATTCGAACCCATGACCCATTGCTAGAGCAAAGCCTTGGGAAAGGTTCATTAGCCAACGTGTCACATTGGAAATTGGGTATTAAAACCCACTTTAAACTATATAAATGTAATGTAATATATATGTGGGTGGAAGGGAGCTGGGGCTAAGCCCCAACTTGTGGACATACATCACCACTTGACCACAGTACAAAGGAGGCGCGTGCACCTATGCATAACCAACAAGCACGCAGATTTAGCACCTTTCCACCAAAAAAGGCGAGGGCTGGAAACCAAGGGGATAGGAACACCCTAAGGGCGCGGTCATATCACCATAGCACAACATGACCAAGGATTTTCGAAAAGGGGCCAATGTGCAACCCTTTGGGCTGGTGCTTGGCCACCTAAGTTGCACGTGACCCCATTTTTTAGCACGCACCCAACCCTAGTGGATATTTTTGAATTTGGTTGCATAAAGTGGGTTTTGACTATATTATATGGATTCTTAATTGATTTTATGATTATTTTTGGAGGATTTGGCCCATTTTGGGGGGATATTGGGCCATTTTTTAGGCCAGATCTTGGGAGGAAGTTGGGGGATGATAATCAAATTCAGATCTATATAAACTAGGCCTTCTTAAGGCTATGGAGGGGATTCAAAGAAGAGTTATGCTGAAGGAAAGCCAAGTCAAAGCCATTTTTATGCAGGGAAGATGTTGAGGAGTGCACCTTTGCGAGCCATTTCTGGGAGCTCCGATCATCCATTTTGAGTGTCGTTTCTTTTGTTGGATTCTATAGATCTGGGATAACAAAACCAAATTAGTCTTGTAGCCTTTTGGCATTGCTATGATGTACTTATTGAGCTATGAACAAAAATAAATAAGCCTCACTCACTGAGACAAAGTCCCAGAGACATAGGCGAGATTGTCGAACTCCGTTATCACATTGGTGTTATAGTTTGTTGTTTTTAATTGCTTCATTAAATTTATGTTCATTTTTATATGGTTGTGATATATTCTCATATCTTCTTCCTCTTTCATTAAGATTCCATAATTGGTTAAAGAAAATAGTCATAAAAACTCAACCATAGTCATTTAAAAGATCTTTTCGGATCACGTAATGTCTTTGAACACTTGTCTGGAAAAGGGGGTTTCATGCACATGTTTAAATAACTTAATGATTATATTTGATTGACATTACTATGATCCCTGTGACTTATGAGCCCATGGAGGGTGTACTTGTTGATGTTGCAGGGCCACACCCAATGAGCAGGTACACATGGGGAGATGATTAGTTCAGACCTACATAGGGCTAAAATCCCACCATATGGATGCTGAGACTACATCCAGAGGCAGAGGCAGATCGAAGGTCTTCTTGTTGAGTGATTGATCAAAACAACCATCAAAACCTACACTCTAAGCTTCCTACTAACCATTTCTAACACTAGAATAACCTAACCTATTAGCATTATTGTTGTTGTTACTAAAGTAAGATACAACCATACATTGCATCATTAAAAACTTCTAATAGTAATTGGAAATGTTGAGTATTGTATTGTCTTGATTGCTTCTAATAAATGCTAGTATTATGATATTAATGGTTGATTATTCTTAGTCATTTTGAAGTTGTTTCAAGGAAATCATTGTGAAGTATTGCCTCTTAAATATTGTTTTTATAATTTTCTATTTACTTCATCATTATCAACCAATTTCTTTTATTGAGAAAGTCTATAGTTTTATGAAGTGCTAACCAACAAGTGTACTTGCAAATATATATAGTTTCTTATTTCTCTGTTCCAGGTAGGTACACCTTCACATATTATCATTTCATTGGTTATAAAACCAAGACTTTCTTATTAGTGGTGACTTGTGAAAAGGGTTTTTTTATTAGCCATTTTAACCTTGCCTTCGCAAAACCCCAGGTCACCAGGGACATCTCCCCTAAGCCTACAATCCTAAAGATAAAGATGAATCATGTTGAGGTGACAATGATAGGATAACCTCAAGTTACGCCATTTTTCTTTCCTTTTACCTTTCCTTCTATCAAAGTACAAATTGTGCGATAACACAACCAACTGATTGAGGGGGAGTGATACCCAACTATAGGAACATCTACAAGTAGCCTTTCTATAGTTGGCCACCCCATGGACAAACCATGATACCACAAGGGAAATCTTGGGAAAATCTAATAACATTTAGCAAGGGGTAATCTCTCCAAAGGTCAGTTCCATGGGGAAGACTACTCACGTCTTTCAAGAATCCACGATTCTTGGTGGCCCTTCCCACTGGCTCAACATATCATAAGGGAAAGATCCTCTTCTCTACTCCACATTTCCTTAAGGGACTCCTCCCATAATTCTTCTATTTCACCCAATCAGGCCCCAAATATGTTGTCTTAGGTTTCAGTAATGTTAGAGGCCTCCCACACGAACTTCTCATCTCAAGTCACTAGTTCTACTCACTAGTTCTACTTCAAAAATGGATTATAATGCATCTTCTTCTCACTCAACTCTCCTCTGCATCCCAATTCTGTAGCTAACCCATTCATTTGAATCTTTATTTCATGCACATGATCTTCTTTTCTCATTCTACACCCACACGCATGGGTCTCTTCCCTCGACTCCTCTCCATTCTCATTGGATAATTCCCTCCTCCATCCATGCACTTTCCCTTCAATTTATGGGAACAATTTTCCATGGAGAAGTTTCTAGGGAGTGATTTTACCGATATATTCCTCATGGTACTCAACTCAACCCTCTCATAATTATTGAATGTGGTCCTTCCACCGACTGCATTCAATGATTAGCTTGGCAAGTCAACAAGGGAAATGAAGGATAATTCTCACAATTTAATTTGGAATCACAAAAATACTATGGAAAGAGTGGCTAGGGATCATTAGGCATGTTTAATCCCTTATTTTTCCTCTCACTATTCCCCACTTTGGTACCATGGTCTCTATAGGTGTTTGTGCCTTAGTTAACTACTGGAATTTTCTTATTAGATTAATAATGTAACATTTACAAATTTAACATGACACCATAATGATTTACCCATGCCGAAAATAAGAAACAATCATCATAATTAATTGTAGTTTAGTTAGGAAGGGGTCACATGGGTATTTGATAGACCCTCCCCCTTAAAATAACATCGTTCTTGGTGTTCACACCATCCTCAATTTTCTATTTATTACAACAATACACCAATTTGTCCATTCTTCAACTGTACCAACATCATCATCCTCTTAAGGTATTCCGTCATTTGTCATTTATATTGATTGTCCAGCCACCTCCATATTTATGGCATTCCAACATATGCCTGCAACATTATCAATCAATTATTCATATTAGAAACTTCTTATACATAAAACATTCCACTGATGTTCACAACTCAAGATAGAGTATATATTTGACACAATACTTATCTATATGATCATGTATTTTCTTCAAGTGGCTACCACATATAGAACTTAACTCATTGTTTTCTTTGGCATATCCAATGAACTCGTGATCCAAGCTATCATACTATTCATTTAAGTCTTATCTTCCTTGTAGTCACTCACCCTCTAGGCTCATACATCGCCTTCTCTATTACACATTCCCTTGGGTGATCCATCATTTTCCAAGGATTCCTCATAATGAAAGAGTATTGAGATTTACAGATTCTTAAAACTAAGGCATCTCCCGATTTTCTCTAACATATCATAGCTCATCATAATGGACATTATGACATACTATAGGGGTTCTGTGTCCTAAAAATATTCTCTTCTCTATGTTTACTAACTCAACAATCATAACATGTACTTCCTAGATATATCCATCATCTCATCTATATCATATACATATAGTTACCATGAGATATCATCATTACAAATTTTAAATTAATATTTTTTTAAATCCGTCTCACATAGATATCAAGTTCCACTTATAAATTTCAAATCTATTTCATAAAGAAAACCATATTTCCCAAGTATGAGATTCTTTCTCATAAAATTTATCTCTTACTGCAATGGATGTCAGTCTTCCTCATGGGCGTACACTCATTTCCATGTCCAAGACCATTCTACCTACAACTTGAATATTTTAATCAACCAACCCAATGCGATAATTTAAGTATAATATATTTTACTGAAGCATGCCAATAGCTTACACAAAACCTTTAAATTCCTACACACCAATAATTCCATTGTCACACGGAATGAAATGATCATTCATTGCATGTACATTACTATAACACTCATTATTATGCAATGAAAGAAAATGTTATAGTTATAACTATTGTGCCAATGCATCCCAACATTGATTCTCAAAATACCACACCTCTATATCATGTATTCCATCATGGCTAATTTGGAAGGTCAAGCCAATGCCTTGACACATCATCTAGACACCTTCCTAACACTTGATCGACCCTATGTACACCTTAATCCTTATTCTAACACAATACCATGCACATACCCCTTGAGAATCATGTCCTTATTAGCGATTCTCTTCAGTGTTGGTAAGTAGGTTACAATATAGGACCCAATTCAAATAGGGAGACCATTCAACAATTGTGTGGCACCATAGCCATTTCGTGTCACTCATCTATATGGTTTCACACATGGATAGCTCTGTTGGCATCCATTATCAGAAAATCCTTGCATTCACTCAATGCATACCACATAATTCATATCATGAGCATAGTTACTAATGCATCCATTCAAACAACTAAGTTATGACATGATTATTCATGATTTTATTTCAAGGATTGTATCTATCTCCATGTACTAAAGGTTCCTACCTATGACATACTCCATCAAGGTATCAATGTCATATATGTATTTAATCTGTTCACCCTCCAACAATAGTTCCAACCATAATCTCATGTTCCTCTCAACCCGCTGACCCAAGGAATGTACCCCCTTCATTGTTCTCAGTCCATCAGGCTATACCAGTCTTTTGTCATGGCTCCTAACATAGGTTGGATAGGAAAAATATGAGATGTGCTTCCAAAACTCTAGCTGCCCAAAATGGAGTCTTGCATTTTTATCTTATATTTTCTTCAAAATTGACAAAACATTACGGTTATTCCTCCCGCATGGTTTCTTTTTGCTCCCATGTTGCATATTCAAGACCATAGCATCTACATTGAACCTTTACTGGACCAACAACTTTGTTCTTAAGAACTTTGATTTTTCGGTCTATAATGCGCATTGGTTCCACCTATAAATTTTCTTCTTTCTCCATTTGGATTATAGACCAATCAATTATGTGGTTAGGGTTAGACACATATTTCTTTAATAATGACATAAAAAATACATTATGCACCCTCATAGATGCAATAAATACTAGCATGTACGCAACTGACCCTATCTTTTCTAAGATTTCAAAAGGCCCGAATTATCTTGCTACTAATTTTGGGAAACTTCCTAATCTTAGCGAACTTCACTTTTCTTTCACTTAAAAAAATACATGTTCGTCCACTTTAAAATGTCTGAAAACCCTGCTCTTTTCTACATAACTTTTCTTCCTATCTTGGGAAACCTTTAAATTCTACCTAATCCTCACCATATTCTCTTCCACTTCCTTCAATAAATTTGGCCCAATAACAACTATGTATGTTTGGTTATCCCAACGCACTGGTGTGTTACACTTTCTTCCATACAATGCTTCAAATGGGATCATTTTTATTGATGCTTGATAATCGTTATTGTAAACAAATTTCATCAAGTGGATGTAATCCTTCCACTTTGATTGCTTGTCCATTACATACATTTTGAGCATGTCTTCAATTATTATATTTGTCTTCTCTGTTTTCCCATCTGATTCTTGGTGATATGTTATACTGAGATTTAAATTTGTCCCAAATCCTTTTAATACACCCTTCAAAATATTAGATGTAAACTTGGGATCTCTGTCTAAAACTATTTCCTTGGGCACTCCATGTATCCTAGAAAATTATTTCTTGTATATTTATGCAATATTGGTTTCTTTGTGAGTCATCTTTACTAGAACAAAATGTGAAACCTTAGTCAATTTTCCACCACTACCATGATGGAATAATTATGCTTCATTGTTCTAGGAAACTTAGTAATAAAATCCACTGTAACAACTTCCCACTTCCATTTTGGAATGGTAAATGGTTGTAATAGTCCAACTGCATTTCTATGTGTAGTCCTCACTTTCTAGCACTCTAGACACCTAGCTATATAGTTATCCACTTCCTTCATCATTCCTAGCCAAAAGTACTAGCTACTTACAATGACAATTGATTTATGATATCTTGGGTTCCCAACATATGGCACATTGTCCATTTCTCTCAGCACTATATTTTTCAACTCTATTGAATTTGACACATATACCTTGCCTCTGTACATGAGGGTTCGATCCTCTTTCAACTCAAAGTATTTAAATTTTTGTTGTAAATTGCCTTGTTGTAACGTTTCTTTTATTTACAAATAGTGTTGATCTAAATTTGTTGCTTCAATAATTTTATCTTTCATATACGTCTTGTACATAATGATGGATACAATATGCATCTCATGTGCTCTCCTACTAAGTGCATTAGCCACCTGATTTTATTTGTCTTTGATATGTTTAATTTCAAAGTCATATTCACTATGAAACTCGAGTCATCTAGTTTGTTTGGAATTTAATGTGAGTTGTACAAACAAATGTTTCAGACTAAAGTGGCCTGTCCTTAGCTCAAATATTCTCCCTGTGAGATAATGTCTCCCATTTAAAAAAAAAAATATTAACATAATGAGGTTAGAAATGATTATGCTAAGACTAAAGTATGTATTCATATAATTAAACCCTATCACTTCTTATCAAACATAAAAGAAATTGGTAATTAATGCAGCTAATCTATGAAAGGAACAAAAAACATTAGAATTTTCTTTCGATCTTGTAATCTTAGAAACCATTTTCAAAGAAATCTAAAATAGGAAGGAAGCCTTGATATATAAATACAAACACATATTATTCAATAGAAGTTTCTACCTCATTTATTTTAGATTCATAAATGAGTAATGAATTTATGATTCACATCTATAATATTGCTTCACTCTATTGCAAAAAACAAACACTCAATCTATTTTCATTGCAAGTCTACGTGGATTTCGCATCATAAGTAGACATGCCATGCATAATTACATATAATTAAAAACATGTAATTACGATGTTCATGTTGAAATGACCAATTTGAACTTGATTGGAAAAATGAAAACGTGCATAAAAAATTAACTCTTGCCATTGGCATTCCTTCAAATCGATATCTCATCACTAGAGCCTAATATGTTTACCCATCAAGTATACTTAACCAAAGTTCAAATGTGACTCCAACCACTTCAAAAAGTCCCAAAAGAAACCCTATATCCTATTCCTTTCAAGCCTCCACAAGTAGAGGTCTATATTTCTCAGGGACAAGCAAAAAACCTCTCCTTACCAAAAACTTACAACATCACAAATAAGAATAACCTATATGGTCCATAAATGAGAGACATATATCCCACTCACTTCACCAACACATATACTTTTCTTCATAATGGCCACCCAAATTTCAGTGGTGGAAAAAGTTCATGGCACTATTATATGGACTACTTGACACCCTTCATTTCTCCAAGTGCCTCTAATTTTGTTGTTGGTTTGGGGAAGCCTTCTTGCCATTCCTCATATAAAAATAGTCCGTCTTATGGTAGGAAACTTTTTTTCTTATCTCAACAAGATTCCTTAAGATGGCCTTTATTAGTGTTATGGCCTTTCCTCTTGTAGTAGTGAAAAACAAGGGATGTCTTGTTTGATGTAGACTTATTTCTCTTTGTCTTCTTGTTCTAGCTGATCTTAATACCACTTATTCTAAGTGTTAGTGTAGATAGATTCTTTACACTTTCCTCATCACTACCCTTTTTCAATTTTCCATAAGAAGAATAGGGTGAGAGTGTGTTTCCCTCTTCCTCTAATGCTTCTCTATATTTTGATGAATAGGAAAACTCTGGCATGTAGTTTTCCTTAAAAAAAGTGTTCTTAATTTTCATGGACTCCCCCCCTACCATCAAAACCTGGGCCTTCATGCTTGACCTGTGGTGTAGCTACAATGAGGCTCAAGATTCCTTATCTTCTATTACCTATCCCTTTTCCATCATAGCCCATATTCCTTAACAATTTCAAACCAATTCCTCGAGTAATATTCTCAAATTCACCAAGCTACTCTTGAGAAATGTCTATGGAAGGTGAGATTGGAAAAGTTGTATTAGTCATGGTGTTGGATTTGGAAGTGGAAATTGAAGGTGGATTTTCTTCTATATGCTCTTAGACACTTCTTGTATATTTGCCAATGATTCTTCCTTAATTTCCAACTCTCAGTGTAGTTAGTCCATCATCTAAGTGAGATTATCCTCTTGCCAACTATCCATCTAGATGAAATTCTCTCCCAATTTCACAATTTTCACTTTGCTCTTGTCCCAATTTTCCATAGCTGCAACGAGTAAGTATTAGTGTTCATCTAATATCTTCTTTATAAATGGTAGAAGTTTGGAATAGGTCTCAAGTTTATTCTCCATCTCTACCATCCTATGGTCATACACTTGGACCTTCTCTTTGAAGAATTTGTTCTCTTCTTGAAAATGAACATGATGGCCCTTAAGTCTTTCAACATTTCTTTGTTTTATTTACCCATGCGAGGTCCATGTTCTCTTCAAATTTCTTGTAGTTGCATCATAGTCAAGGATACAACTCTGATACATTATGTTCTATAAATGAGGGACTTACAACCCACTTGCTTCACCAACATGGGTTCTTTGTGAAAAATGAAAACCTATCTATGTTCTATATACCGAATGAACTTCAAGGCTTATGTTCTCTGTGTAACCTCTTCTCATGATCGATTATATAGATCCTTTCTCCTTGTAGCATGTACACAAGAAACTAGATGGAAATGAATGTAAAATGAATCCCTATTCTTAATGTTCCAATCAACGTGAGGGATATAACTCTATATGATGTTGAGTGCTCTATTTTCATAATTGATCTCTTGGGATTTTGTGCAAAACACAATTCTGAGTGAAAATTCCCTACTCCTTGTTATCCAATAGCATGTAAAGATGGGTTTTCTTGTTGACTTTGTAAGGCTAAGTTAAGATCCATTGGTGGGAACAAATTTAACTCTATCACCGCTATATTAAAACCACCTCTTCTCTACAATCTAACAATCAATATGAACCTTGTTTCTAAATTAAAATTTAATTGATTAACATACCAAATGACTCCTTCAAATAGAATATCAATTATATGGGTTGCAACTATACCTAATACTCATGATTCTTAGCAATCAACATAATGAATGGACTATGTTTAATGTTCCCTTAAATAATAACCATCAAACCAATATTATTCCTTTAATAACTCCAAGGATTCTTACACTAAAATTTATAAATTAGTTCTTTTATTACAATACTCCAACAACAAATGGAGTACTCCCCTTTAGTTTTGTAAAGGGAAGGAATCTCTATTATTGCAAATAGATAGAACACTTCATTGACACTTTTTTCTACCAACATTCAATGCAAAAAAAATCACTCTATCAATAAATAATAATAGGAATGCCTCCTTCAAATCCAACTCTAACTAACTTTGATACAATTAATGTGTGCGAATTCAAGCCATAAATTGAACACCTGAATTCCTCTTCAATTACACAAGAAGAATGTTCTAATGCCACTCTTAATGATGCACAACATGGGTACATAAAAATATTAGCATTCAATGGATACCAATAAGTGTTGTAGCTATTTTATGCATGCAATTCACACTTCCTCTCATTTCCCACACATAAGTCAAAAAATAATTAAAAAATTGTTTATTAAGGGGATGTGTTTCCTTGTCCACCAAGTTTCATGTGACAGTAATACAAAGCATCGCCTCTATTAAATACTCCAACAATAATACATCTATGATCCAATAATTAATGAGAACATCAATGTTTTCCCCACATCCTTTTTTTAACATTAACCAAGGGTAGTTACAAAATAATACCCACTAAATATTTTAGTTGACAACCTGAAGGGACAAACAAATGTTTCTTACACACTATTGGAGGTGCATACATTTAGGGAAGGTTTGTTTTATATATGAAATCTTGCCTCCACTTGGCCAAAACACCTCATAGTCTTAAATCAACTATTCTCTATGATCCAAGATCTTTTCATCCTGACTTATAAAGAATTGCATTAAATGAGCATAAATTAAAGTGCACCATTAAAGAAGGGAAAAATTAAAAATGAAGAGACATAAGCATCAGATCTGAACACAAAAACTTGATAATGGAGTTCGTCCCTAGTGGACTACGTCTCCGAGTCCTTCTCTCAAATGGGTAGGCTCTTTCATTAACTCAACAAAAGAATTTGGAAAATACATATATATAACTCATTTTGAAATCAAGCTGCAGAAATAATGCTTAGTTCAGAAAGAAGACATCACCAATAAATTCATGGCATCAAACTACCCAAAAATGGTTGTATCCACGCTTCGATCCGACTCTGGCACTCCTAGGCCCAAGAAGAATTCTATCTCGATTTTTGTGCCCTCTGCAACCTGCAATTATGACAGTTTTGTCTCGAAATCCATGCTCGCAGGTCTGTGCCTCTCCCCCTAGATCTGGGATGATTTCACCTTTTAATTAATGATCACGTGTGGATATACCAAGCGGTACCAGTGGTGCATTGGTTATGGGAAGAGTAGTTAAAGCGTGGGCATTGGCGGAGGTTTTGGGGTCGAATCCCACCGGACTCCATTTTGGAACATTGGTTGTTTATATATATACGTTGCAATATATGCTCCCACTAAATTTAGCGGAGTGTAGACGTCCCACCAACTTGTCATTAAAATTGGCGTGGTCCGCCAGATTTGGTGGACCCGCCATTTTAAAATTTGAAATTTGTTCACGGGTTAATATTGGGCATTTCTGGGATGCAATGTGTCGCCTGATGATTGGGCCACATGGTGCCCTCTGATAAGTCCACCTGTTTGTTGACATTTCTTCCCCTTCGTTCCATACTTGACATGTGGTGCTTCCTGGGTGGTGCCACGTGTTATCGCTTGGAGGTGCCACATGGCACTTTTCTACCGGTCCACATGGACCCCTGAAAATCCCATTGGCGGGTGACACGTGATAGCCTATGGTGATTCCATGTGGCATGATGATGTCACTCTGCCATGTTAGTTGTTGATGTCATGCTGACGTCAACAGTACGGATGATGAGGTGGCCCCCTGTTGACTGACCTTGTTTGACCACAACTTTAACCATGAATATATTTCAAACTGTAACTCTGTTTAATGAGACATTTGTGCTGTTAGAAATATTATGGCGTTCTCTTGATGATCATGCTATTTTCACCGAGTTTTGGGAACTTTAAATTTTTTCCCTTTCTCTGTCTGTTGGAGCCATTCTGAGTTGCCTCTGTGAGTTATGAGTTATTCTTAGCCTTCTCTAGATCCTTTTTGGATCACGCCTTCCCACTGTGAGCTTTTTGGACAAACAAAAATTTCATCAATCAACTGGTAAGTGATGGAAGAGTCCCCTCACTTTGTCCTTCTCGATCCACTTTTCCTTGCTTGAATGTGTGCCTTTTAAGCCTACTTGAAGATAATCAACATCACCCATGTGTGAAGTCCTCGTAATCTTGTCTAGGATGATATATTCCCATAGCTCATCCAAGTATTCAGGTGAAAACTCATCAACTGATGGTATTGAAACTTCCTCATCTTGATCCATGATCATGGGAGGCCCAAAACTTTTAAGTTCTCAACGTTCACAACTGAGTAAATTTTCATATAAGGTGGAATATCCAGACGAAAATCATTTGTGTCACTTTTCTCCAAGATAGTGAAGGGTCCATAACGAATGGGCTTGAGTTTCTTTCCTTAACCCTTCAATCTCTCCTTGCTTATGTGAATCCATACCCAGTCTCCAACCTGGAACTGATGATCAACCTTGTGCTTGTCATGCCAAGATTTATACTGTGTTTTGTTCCCAAGTTTATACTTTAAGGCTGTAAAGTATACCGTCAAGGCATCCATAAAGGTAAAGGTAATTAAAGGATAAGAATAAAAAAGAAGGGTAAAGCAGAATCAGTTTCTCAACTGCCTTTGTCTAGCTTCCCGTTGTTCTTGGATGCTGATATCTCTCTCAATAGCAGCCCATGAATGTTCTAATTCAACCCAGTTAGTTGTTTTTTTCAGAATAGTGTTAAATAGGTTTAAAGCTATACTGGTTTGATCTTGGAGACCAGGTTCTATGTTGGGTTGTCTGTTATTTGGGACAATCATGGAGAGTAAAATTTTATTTTGTTGTGAAAGAATTCGATAAATTGTTACTTCGGTTTTTTAAGAAATGAGAATAGGAAAAATAGTTTTGAAATTCAAAATAATAACGTAAATACAGTTGAGGCCGTTTCCTGGACTTGAAACGATTTGAGAATCGTAAAATAACAAAGAAATACTACTGAAAAATATGAGGCTTTAATCAAGAAATAATCTCATATTGTAACAGGAAATAAAGAAGAAAACGAGATTTCTAATGAAGTGTTAAATATCATGGTTCAAATGATCCACAGGTCTTAAAATTACTGATAGCAATTCAAGAGGAAAAGCTGTAAATAATTTGATAACCAAATCAATCTAAACTATAAAAGATGTATAAAATAAACTTCAAATTGATCATTCATTAGAAAGACAATGAAAGAGAAACATAGAAAAATATGGTAAAGAAGGTTAAAGAAAACATAGCTACAAGTTGGCAGGATTCAGAATCTCGTCTGTATTCGTATATCACAGTGAATTGGAAAACTTTTAATACAATCAACTCTCTCAAAAAAATAAAATCCCTTTCTTAGTCTTCTGAAAATATATTTATATATGATCATTAAATATTTTCCCATTGGTGATTAACCAACTTCCTAAGACTACAGTTACATGGATGAATAATGTCAAACCGTTTACATTTCTTTTCTAACTGCTTTATTATTCTTATGATGAAAATATTCAAAAGTGTATTTTTATGTTTGTGTTGATGAACTTCCTTATTCTTCCTCAAGACAACGAATACATTTTCCCAAAAACTTCACCAAAACTCTGGGAACGTCTAGTATCTCTTTTGCCTCAAATATGAAGAATCTTTTCTGTAATTCGGGAAAACGATCTTCCATTATCTTCCTTGTGAACTTAATAGTTTGCAACATTAAGTTCGGTATCCCTATCCATTTGTCGATTTCGGTGATATTGATTACCTTAATTTTTGGGATCTCCACCTTCATTTCCTCCAAATCTTCCTTGAACCTTAGTTGGTTCTTGACAATGTTAATCTCTCCTAATAACCCAGGACAATCATTTTTTCCAATATTCAATGAAGTTTTTTCTAAGAGATAAAAAATTCCTTGACAATCATCATTGACATCTTTGGTTATTCTTTTATTTTCTGCCAGGTCTGCTTCCCACACTTTGAGTATTACATCTGCTTTAACCTATTCTGAAATGGATAGTTTTTTAATCTTTCCAGCCTCTTCCTTTGTTGAAAGGGATACTGCTTTTTGGAAAGTCGTTCTGGCCACTTTCACTTCTCTTTCTTTCTAGAGAACATTCTCCAGTGATTTATTTGTTTCCTGAAAGTAATTATGGACAAATTCTATATTTAAAAACACTTTCTGTTGTTCTTTTTCTATCTTCAAATGTATTCCCAATACCTAAGCCTAGAAAATTTCAAGCTCTACCACTTGATTTGAAATAGTACTAATCTTATCTTGTAATTGTTTATTTGCTTCTTCTTTCTTTAGGACCTGTGCCTGAGTGACCTGTATTATCTGATTTGCTTCCTCTAAGCTTGTTTTCATTTTATAAATCTCTTGAATATCTTTTAATATAGCTTGTTCTAGACCCTTTTTTATTCCCCAACTGATATTTCTTTTGGTTTCTTTCAATTTACCCTATAACTGAGCTATCGTTTGGTCTTTTTGTTCCAACATAGTTGTCAAACTGCCCACATAATATAAATTTACCAATGGTAAATCTCCCATCGTGCCTGCTATATCTGTAGCAAATTCTCCATCTTTAAGTTTCTTTCCATCTATAATGACCCTATGATTTTTAACCATCCCTTCTCCTCTTGGATGGATTTCTTGTTTCAAGATTTCCCTTCTCTTTTTACTGAAAAAATAATCTGATGAAGGAATCTCATCCTTAGAAATTGGCTCCAGATCACTAACATACAGAGCTCCCTCTTGGGGGTTTCCATAAGTGGACTGCAATGGAGTCAAAGAAGTAATGGGACTTCCAAGTTCTGTCAATGTTGTTCCTCCTGTCTTTTCTGGAACATCCTTACGGATTTCTGGGGATGTTTCTATCTCCTTTCCCTTCCCTGCCTCTGTTATTTTGTCTGGGAAATTTCTGTGTCTTGTGAAGGTATTCCAGTCTCCTTCATATTGCCTTTAGCATTTTCTTTGTCTTGTATATTTGTTTCAAATCCTGGGGGAGGCCCTTCCTGCTCTGGAGGTGGGGTCATTGATTCTCCCTGCAAACTCTTGGGTAAACGACTTCGCCTATGGCTCTGGAATGACGCAAAACCAATCTATGAGTCAGGTGGCAGGGCCTGTACTCTGTTCAATACCTCTTCATAGGATTTAACCTCCTTTAATACATCATCATAAATATATGTTTCATTCTCATAGGATTTTAAATTACAATGCATCAAATTTCTACTTACTAATTGATAGGGGTCATTCTTTTTGTGTTCAATATATACCAATTTTACTTCTTCTAGTGATTCAACCTCTACTTTAGAATGGCCTAGATTCAGTAATGAAAATTTCGCTATATGTACAGGGAAGGTTGGCCATGACTTCTTCTGAGCTGCCTTTAGCTCTAATCTAATGCCTCCTTTTACTATCTGGTGGGATACCTCTCTACACACCAATTTGTCCGATAGGAATTTAGGGAGTGCATGAGGGGGAATAGAACAAACATAAACCCTAATGTAGGAAAAATTCTCGTCAATAAACCAGTCGGCTATTGCTTTAATATTTTATGTGATTGTATCAGAAATGCGAGGGGGTTCACATCCATAAAATATTTTATGCATCGGAATTATAACAAAATGACAAATTTCATAAAATGCATCCTTAGCATTTTCTTCCCAAAGGGCAGAATGATATTCATGAATAGGTTCTGGACAGGTTATATTCCAACTCCAATTCATTAAGGGAAAATGAGTCACGTAGCAGATTGCATCCATAATGTATGCTGACATGTAAAAGGCCACTGATTGTCCCTTAGATTTTGCAACTCTGTAGTTTGAGAGTTCTTGTGTTAGGTTATCCAACAAAATCTTACTCCAGTTAAAATTATATCCTTCTGAATCTTCTTCTAAAAAGGGCACCCAATCTACATGAAAATGGCAGGGATCTTTTCTCCCGAAAAGTCTACACAACATAATGGCTACGTAAACCATGTATTCATTCAAGGATGTTGTAGCATAGACCCCATGGGTATCTTCCCTAAATTTTGATGGACATCTCCACCATTCTCTAATTATATCAGGATAAGTATGGTCTGCCTCAGTGCATTCTTTCCTCTGAAATTCTGCTAAAAACTCGACATTAAAAGTATGTTTAGGATTTGGAGAGAGTTTATACATTACTTGTATATTTTCTGGCCTAAATGAGCTGATGATGACTCCTTTATCGTTTAAGATGCTCCTCGTCAGGATATCGACCTTTTCCAGGGCCCAACTGATCATATCATTGTATGCCACAAGCCGAGGGTGCGCGACAATCTTATGAATCTCTGATTCTGCTATGTCCCGATAGTGGTTCTCAGAATCAGTATGAGCATTCTTGAATTCATATTCCAGAAATTCCGAGATTTGAGTCCAATATTTAATGGAGTCTATAGCGTGTGGCATGGTGTCGGAGATGATATCTCCTTCTTGTGTATATTCACTCTTCTTCGGTGCCTTTTTCGGTGCCATGAATTTACGTTAAATGGAAAACCTGTCACAAAAAAGGAATGACTGAGCTCAACTGAGTGCTTCTTGCACTTGATAAAATGAAAACAAAAAACATAGACATTCAAATGCTCTTTCAATTCATTTAACAATGACGAGATTGACATAGCTGACAAGAATTCAAGACATTTAATGCGGTAGATATTTTACTGAGATACGCATTAGTACCACGTATCACCAGTTATTCTTTATTTAAATGGCCACATTTTGGTGCCTTTGAATTTTAAAGAAAACTCAGAACATTTTACTCAATCGAAAACTGAAACATGAATGAAACCCTAAAAAATGATTATCATTAATCATGCTTTGGAAAAAGGTTAATTTGTGCTAATAATAGATTAAGAGTCAAGGTTTTGTTTTTTGGGATTTTGGGGATCGTGTTTTCGAAAGGTATGTTATCTCGAAATCCGATCTCCAAAATCGCAAAATAGCGACAATGTTAACTAAGACTTAAACGTTTTAGCAAAGTAATTGATTGATATTAAGCGTTTCGGGATTCCAGGGATTGTTTTGACAAGAAGTGTGTCATTGATGAATCTCGATTTTCGAAGTTGCGAAATCGTGACATGTTTAAAATAGGACTTAAATTCATCTTAATTAACTAACTAATAAGGGTTAAGGAAAAAATAGAGTTAGTTCAGTTTAACGCAAATTATGGGCCGAGATTTCCCGATTCAAGATTTCAGGGATTGTTTTGATAAGAGATGTGTTATAGCTGAACCCCGAATCTTGAAACGCTTAATGATTAACTTACGCCTTAACTTTTTGCATTAGAGAATTAATTAATTAGCATTTTAACTAACTCTCTTTCTTTCGGGAAATCAGGGATCGGGATTTCGCGATTCAATTTGTATTGAAAAATATGTTTTCAGCAAACCCCGATTCCCAAAAACTCTTTAAAGTTAATCTTAACTCCATTAGGTTTAAAGCTTATCATGATTAAAATAATTTTATAGAAAATGCATCAGGATTCTTATAATACTTTTAGGTTTTTTTATTTTATTATTTAAATAATTAAGTTCTTCGGGAAATCGGTACCGTGCGTTTGGGAACGATAACGAAACTTGTGTTTTATGAAAAGCTGAAACCCGAAAAAGGAAAGTTTAGGTCTTAGGGATAAATTTTTTTAAGAATTGTTTCAGCTTAGGCTCCAACTCGGGACCTCGTCTCCTTGTGGGATGAGGAGAACATGTAGACTTAGTGCCTTCATTGGGTTAATGGGGTCAAGGGTTTATCCCTGCAGAAATTGCTAAGGAAGGGGATACAGAGGAAAAATGAGATTTCATTTTTACTTCTGAAAATCTTTTCAAAGTTCTCATTTGTTGTAAACTCAGTTGTAGTCTCATTCATGATATTCTCCTTCTCATTACTGAAATTAAGTTAGCATTAAGATGATCAAAACAATCTTAGGAAACTCAACAGATTTTGTGGCTTTCGGCTTGCATCAAATGAAGCAACATTCGTATTTTTAATTGGGGAGCCTTGTCTGGACTTGGGATGCATATCTGGTTTCGAAAAAACTGGTAACTAGAGTAGAGTGGTATTTAAGTATGAAAACCTTATAGATACCTCAGATATTGCTTCACTACCAGCGAGCCTGTTCAGTACCCCAGTGAAGTTATCTGTCCCTCTTTACTGAATTTCCTTTCACCGCTTTGAATACTAATTATATATTTAACCTCAGATATTTCTTCACTATCAGTGATCCTATTCAGTACCCTGGTGAAGTTATCTATTTTTTTATACTAGACGAGGGAAATCATTTAAATGAATTTCCTTTCATCATCTTTTGGACTAGATGGGGGCAATGAAATATGAATATCCTTTCACCATTTCTCTTATATTTTACTTTTTGAATATGAAGCGGGGGCAATCAGTGGTACTTAATGTACCAGGGGTGGTATCTGTGTAAAAATTGTAGTGGAGGTTTGTCAACTTGTTTTGATTTCTCTAGACCAAGCTTTTCTCAACTTTCAAAACACCTTAGTCTGCAGAGAAAAGGGGGAAGATTAATTTCATGGATCTTCCTTTGAGAAAACTTAAAACCTCAAAAAAATTGTTAAGAGACATAGGAGAGTCAGGATCGGCCTAAGCACAACCTTGTTTAGTCGGAGAGTAAGAAATATGAGGACTGGTCTTGCCGTTTAAGAATTGTTTTTCAATTTCAAAAGTTAAGACGTAATCTCTTTTCCCTCTATGGGAAACCCGAAAAAGAAGCTTGATTCAGAACTGAGGGTAGAAAAAGGGGACGTAGAACAATCTGGAAGTCAAAAAATAGAGGTCATAAATTAAACCCAACTCTTGGAACTCTCTCTTAAATATTTTTACTTTATTTACCTCCTATCTTGTTCTAAGTGAAACCCTTAAGGCCTAGATTTTGAAAACACTTTTTTATTGACCTATCAAACTTACGAGATAATCAATGCACTTTTTGATACAAAATCTTTTTTTTCACAAAATAGACTTTGTTGGGACTCACACCTTTGCCTTACCATTTTCGTTCTCCTTTTGAAATAACAGAAAATCTTATCTATCACCTATTTTTGGCAAATTTATCTTCCGCTTTAAGGCTGTCTGTTTGCTTCTTTTACTTGTCGGGCTATCAACGAGAATCCTGTGAAAGAACAATATGAAAAGTATCAGGGTTTTAAGGAATTGGATGCATTAAGAATTTTGTATCCTTATTTCTAAAAGAGACATAAACCAATTTTATTTTATTTTTCTTTATTTACAGAATGCAAGTAGACTTACCAAAGAAAATTATGAAATAAAAGACTAAACAAAACGGTATATACAGTGGGAATTCTTTAAATCAATTATTCCATATAATGTTTTAAAAAACACTCGTTGACGGGGGCGTTTAGGATTTTACCATCCAAAGTTTCTAGCAGAAATGAATTCTTTCCTTCAGGAGATGCAACCTTGAATGGTCGGTACCAGATGTGATCGAATTTACCAATTTTTTCCCAAATCCTCCTTCCTAGCATCCCATTTCAAAACCAAATCTTTGGGGAGAAAATTTCTGTCTTTGGCTTTATGATCAAATAACACTTTCATGTCATCCTGGTATTTTTGCAACCTTTCATCCACTTCCTCCCTGTGCTGCTGGACTTCAATCAGCTGATTTATCCTTCTTGTGACAGGATTTGGTTCTTCCTTCTCATCTTGCCATAGTTTCATTACAAGAAGTGCTAGGTTTATAGGCAACACTACATCTGTCCTATATACCATTTGGAAGGGAGAAGATCCGATAGACTTTTTCGTGCCTATCCGATTTTCCCATAGAGCATATTTCAAATGAACATGCCAAGACTTTTTATTTTCTCTTAACACTTTCTTAATTATACTGATTAATCTCTTGTTTGAATATTCGGCCAGACCATTTCCCTGAGGGTAGTATGCTATGGAGTGACCAAGCACAATATTATATTTTTGGCAAAAAATGACCATAGCCATAGATTTAAAATCTTGTGCGTTGTCTGTGACTATCTTTCTGGGACAACTGAACCTAGACAAAATATTTTTTTCTAAAAAATCTATTACCACTGAATCAGTAGCCTTTCTCATTGGAATAGCTTCCACCCATTTGGTGAAGTAGTCTGTAGCGTTCAGGATCCATATGTGTTGAGCACTAGAATGAGGATTAATTTTGCCTATAAAATCTAATCCCCATTGCTGAAAAGGAGCTTCTGTTTTGACCGGAACCAATGGCATTGCTGGGAGTTTATGTTTTCCTACAAAAAATTGGCAAGGGCTGCAAGCTCGTACCTTGGCATTGATGTCTGAGAAAATTTTGGGCCAATAATACCCAACCCTCAGGATCTTATAAGCCGTATCCCTCCAGGCGTGGTGTCCTCCACACACTCCTTCATGAAATTGACTTATGACCTTTTTTGTTTTTGATTAGACTAGACAGACCAAGAGGAAGCCAAGCAGGTCCTTCCAATACAATTGTCTTTCGAAAATATAGTACTTGACCGCATGCAGCTTCAACGTTCTGTCTTTGGATGGGGACAAGTCACTGGGGAATTTCAATGTCAACAAGTAGGATACTATGTCCTTGTACCAATTTGATGAAGCAATTTTCTCTTCGATTCAGATTTCAGCTATTTGTTCCTCAAGTTCATTCATGTCTACCCACTCTTCCTCCCCCTAAGATTTGTTTATCCTGAGAGCTCTGAAATTGGATTCAGCTAAGAGTTTAGCTAAGCCTTTCCCCTTTACTAATTTTATTGGTTTTATCTCCAAGTCGAACTGTTGAATTTTGGCAAGCCATCGTCCTCTTTTGCCATCACTGTCTTCCTGAACCAAAATATATTTTACGGAGCTAGTAGGTACATATGCAATCACCTTAGAATGCAAAACATAGGTTCTGGAAGCCTTTAACGCTTTTACCATAGCATATGCTTGTTTTTCCATTATATTATATCTGAGTTCGACATCTCAGAGACTTTTGCTAAAAAAGGCTATCGGTTGCTCGAAACCTTCTTCGTTCTTCTGAAGGAGTACCGTGGCAAGTGTGTGTTCATAGGAAAATGAGAAAATAAGGAAATCCTTGAGATAATCAGGGCTCGCTAGTACATGTGCCTCGCTTATAAACTTCTTGATGCGTGCAAAGGATGCTTTAGCTTCTACTGTCCATGTCACTTCGTTGTTTTTCCTGAACATATCAAACCTGCGGAATTTCTCAAACATCTTCTTGAGATGCATCATATGATCTTCATCTGATTTGGAAAAAACAGTTAGGTCATCCAAATAAATAACTACAAATTTGTCTCGCTCACCAATGAAAGCGATATCCATTGCCCGTTGAAAAGTAGCGCCTGCATTCATCAAACCAAATGACATCTTATCATACATAAATGTACCCCAAGGAGTGGTAAAGGCTGTTTTTTATTTATCGTGATCACTGACGGTAATTTGATTGTAACCTGAAAACCCATCGATCATCGACATCCTATTTGCTCCTACTACTTTTTCTAAAATGTGATCCATTTTAGGTAGGGGGTAATTATCTTTGAGAGAGGAATTATTAATATTTTTGAAATCGACACACAGTCTAATTTCCCTGTTTTTATTACTAACCGGGACCAGGTTTGCTACCCAATCAGAATATCTCAGTGGTACAATTATCTTTGCATCAAGGAGTTTTTTGACTTCTCATTCGATAACAAGTAATAAGATGGGGTTGATTTGTCGGATTTTTTGTTTAAAGGGTTTGACACCAAGCTTCAAGGGTAGATTATGTTTGATCACATAGGTGTCATAGGTTCTTAGTTCTTCATATGACCAAGCGGAAATGTCTTTGTACTTTCTAAGCAACTCTGTGTATTTATTTTTGGTTTTTGTAGATAGATATTTGGATAGTTTTACCATCCAATGGTTCTCTTTAGTTCATATGTCACAGTCCTCAACCTCTTCAGGTTGGGGCTGTAGGGTGGTTTTTGAAGGGATATCATCTTGATTGAATAATCTTTCCAAGGGAATTAGGCCCTTGGGAATCTGGTTATTCTTAAGAACAAGCATTCGGTGATTCACAATTTTATCGTGAAACTCTTTAGAATCCTCCCCCTCCTGCATGATCCAAATGGGATCATTTTGATTTTCTTGATCAATATGTGTTTCTACAAATTCATCTATTGATTCTAAATTTTTTTGAAGTTGTTCATCATCCTCAAAGACTTTCCAATGCTATATGTTATTCGGTATCGAAGGTCGATGTCTCATTTGTATGTGATACTTTGATTTAAACATGGTAGGAGGTGTGAAAGTTGATGTTTCTTTGGCTAATGCATCGGCCTGTTGGTTTTCAGTCCATGGGACGAAATGAACATTCACAGAGGAGAAGAAATTCTCGATCAGATCCTAGACACAATTCCTATAGTATCTCAACCTAGGATGTTTGGCTTGGTACTGTCGATTCACCTGTTTTATGATTAACTCGGCGTCGCTAAAGACATCGAGTTTCTTTATTTTCATCCTCCTAGCGGCTTCTAATCCTAGCACTAAAGCTTCATACTCGCATATATTATTTGTACAATCCACATTCCACTGAAGCCTATATGAAAAGGGGATTGTGAATTGATCATCAGGAGCCACAAGGAGTGCCCCAGCTCCAGCTCCAAGGAAAGATGAAGCAACGTCAAAATACATCTTCCATACACTAGTGCTATATACATTTTTTTTTATTTTTTCTTTTTCAGTTTTTTCTTCTATACAACTTTCGTCTATATCTACTTCAAAATCATCATCAATAGATAATATACAATTTCCTAAATCTTGGTCAACAATATATACAGGATGATTATTTGGGTTATGTGGATCACCTACCATGAATTCCAACCTAGTCTCTTTGTAAAGACGCGTGTATTGTCCTCCGAAAACTGGAATTCTAGCGTATGTCATGTACAGCTGGAGAGATCCTCCAAGCTTGGCACCCAATGACTTAGATAATAGCATACCATACTTCAGAGGGATTTCAACGACCACTTCATCCATAAGAATTCTTTTTGCAGGTATTTGTGCCAAACCTACCACCAGGTCTTTAATCATGCCTATGCATTTGACTTTTCTTGAATCAAAAGAATATAAGTCACCATAGGGCCTTGTGATTTCGAGACCGAGTTTCTCCATAATTTCCTTTGGCATCACATTGTGGGATGCTTTGGAATCTAGCATACAATTATGGAGTAGGTGGTCAAACAAGGTTAACGTGATATAAAAGGGGGCTACAGTGTCTCTCGCACCTTCGAAATGTGGACCAAAGACTATGTTTGGCTTTTCATCTTCTAAGTTGATGACATCGGCCTGGCTTTCATCTTAGGAAAAGATAATCATCTTGGCAATTTTTTTTCTGTATATGGGATTTTTAACTAGTTCAACAAGGGGAATATGAATTTTGATTTTATTTATTTCATTTTCCAAATTAAAATTTCCCATGGCCTTGTCATTTTCTATGTTCGGGGCCTCCATTCCTTTCTTTTCATCTTTTCCTTGTGGTGCAGACTTGTTTTCATTTACAGGAGCCTGTGTCTTCATAGTGAGTGTTCCTACTGGCTTCGACTGGGTAGGTTGCATGTCAGCGGTGTGAGTTTTTGTAGTCTGTTTGTCAGCAACTTTTGGAGTCACCTCATCAGTTTTTCCCCTTGGCAAGATCTTTTTTGTTGGAACAGTTGGGAGAATTTTGTTCCTAGGAATTAAATTATATTTTTCCTGAAGTTCAGCTATAATATCATTTGTGATTCCCTGATAGGCCAAATTTTCAAACGTGTCATTGCTAACATTGTCTTCCGATGTAATTTCTTTATTTAAGGATTTTTCGTAATCTTGTCTCGATAAATAAGGTGATTTATTATCGTCGCCAAGATTATTAATATCCTCATCAATCTCTTCAAAATCTTCTAGATATTCCTCTCCAATAAAGTTTTCACTTTTGAAGGGGGTTGGGATTTATTGATCTTCATTTTTAATTATTTTCTGTGGGGCCTGAGGATCAAGATTCCTTCTAAAGTCCTTCCTGGGGAAATTATCTCTTTTCGATTTCTCTAGTTCCATTTTTGAGATCTTATTTTAAAGTTCTCTAATTACCCTAGCCATCTCGTCTATTTTATCTCTCGAGGATTTCCCCGATCCTGAGGGTCCACCTTGCTCTTTGAATTTCCTATTTTCTTTGTTCCCGGTTTCTATTTTTTCTTTTAATTTCCCTAATGCCATCATGTTCGATTCAATCTCAAGAGAATCATCTTGCATTTTTGTGAGATCTGTTGATCTCCTTTCTCTCAATAATAAGGAAAAATTGGGATCAAAAGCGCCAACAAAAGTCACCTTTGCTGCGGGTTGTGAAGGTTTGACCTCAACCGAGATTTTATTATACAACTTGTTGAACCTTTGTGTGAATTCTAGAATAGATTATGAGTTTTTCTTTCTATGGGCTCCAAATTCAGTCAGGTAGTAGAGGTGGTCCTTCCTCTCTCCCCATTGTCTAATAAAAATTCTTTCAAGTTCCTCGTAAGATCTTAGAGATCCGGCTGCTAAGGATCGGAACCAGGTCCTCACCTGTCCTTCGAAAGTCTGAACGAGGAGTCTAGAATAGAAATCTTCATGTTCTATTCCAAGGATGTCAACAAATTGGTCAAAGAAGTTTATATGTTCTTGGGCGGTCAAATCCCCTTCCCCTGTAAATTTTGGAAGGCTTTTCATATAATTTTCGGGGAGATCGTGTAGGGGAACTGGGAGGACAAGGGGAGCATATCTAGAAACTACTTTAGTGAATATTCTAGGAAGCGTACTTGACCACCTGCTAGTCCTCCTGGGGCACCACCTCCATCTCCAACACCTCCTTGTGCGGCCATTGGTAGATTTGAGGCTGAAGCTCGGAATGTGTAAGGAGAAGGTTCTCGAAAATCTGGGGAGAATACCTCAGGAAAAGAGAACGTATCGTATGAGAAGGGAAGTGAGACATATCTTTCAAGTGTTTCCAAAATGTTCATGTATGGGTAAAAAGACTTGCCTAAGTGATCTTCGTGATTTTAAAATCTTTTCTGATCAGAGACTGGCGAGGTCTACTTGTTGTCTAGGTTCTTTCTGGTGTTCTTTCGGCTAATAGTCAGTTTACTTATCATGGAGTCACCAAGTGAAAAATAAAAGTAGCCTTAGAAGGTTTTTTTATCCTTGTTCACTATCAAAGAAAGAAAGTGTCAATGTCGTTCTTCCCAGGGAAAAGTTTTGTTTCTTTGTCCCCGGAAACGACGCCAAAAAAGATGTTGTTCCTGAGTTTATACTTTAAGGCTGTAAAGTATACCGTCAAGGCATCCATAAAGGTAAAGTTAATTAAAGGATAAGAATAAAAAAGAAGGGTAAAGCAGAATCAGTTTCTCAACTGCCTCTGTCTAGCTTCCCTTTGTTCTTGGATGCTGATATCTCTCTTAATAGAAGCCCATGAACGTTCTAATTCAACCCGGTTAGTTGTTGTTTGTAGAATAGTATTAAATAGGTTTAAAGCAATACTAGTTTGATCGTGGAGACCAGGTTCTATGTTGGGTTGTCTTTTATTTGGGACATTCATGGAGAGTAAAATTTTATTTAGTTGTGAAAGAATTCGATAAATTGTTACTTCGGTTTTTTAAGAAATGAGAATAGGAAAAATAGTTTTGAAATTCAAAATAATAACATAAATACAGTTGAGTCCGTTTCCTGGACTTGAAACAATTTGAGAATCGTAAAATAACAAAGAAATACTACTGAAAAATATGAGGGTTTAATCAAGAAAGAATCTCATATTGTAACAGGAAATAAAGAAGAAAACGAGATTTCTAATGAAGTGTTAAATATCATGGTTCAAATGATTGACAGGTCTTAAAATTACTGAAAGCAATTTCAGAGGAAAATCTGTAAATAATTTGATAACCAAATCAATCTAAACTATAAAAGATGTATAAAATAAACTTCAAATTGATCATTCATTAGAAAGACATTGAAAGAGAAACATAGAAAAATATGGTAAACAAGGTTAAAGAACACATAGCTACAAGTTGGCAGGATTCAGAATCTCGTCTATATTCGTATATCACAAGGGATTGGAAAACTTCTAATACAATCGACTCTCTCAAAAAAACAAAATCCCTTTCTTAGTCTTCTGAAAATATATTTATACATGATCATCAAATATTTTCCGGTTGGTGATTAACCAACTTCCTAAGACTACGGTCACATGGATGAATAATGTCAAACCGTTTACATTTCTTTTCTAATTGCTTTATTATTCTAATGATGAAAATATTGAAAAGAGTATTTTTATGTTTGTGTTGACGAACTTCCTTCTTCTGCCTCAAGACAACGAATACATTTTCCCAAAAACTTCACCAAAACTCTGGGAACGTCTGGTATCTCTTTTGCCTCAAATATGAAGAATCTTTTCTGTAATTCAGGCAAACAATCTTCCATTATCTTCCTTGTGAACTTAATAGTTTGCAACTTTAAGTTCGGTATCACTATCCATTTGTCGATTTCGGTGATATTGATTACCTTAATTTTTGGGATCTCCACCTTCATTTCCTCCAAATCTTCCTTGAACCTTAGCTGGTGCTTGACAATGTTAATCTCTCCTAATAACCCAGGACAATCATTTTTTCCAATATTCAATGAAGTTTTTTCTAAGAGATCAAAAATTCCTTGACAATCATCATTGACATCTCTGGTTATTCTTTTATTTTCTGCCAGGTCTGCTTCCCACACTTTGAGTATTACATCTCCTTTAACTTGTTCTGAAATGGATAGTTTTTAAATCTTTCCAACCTCTTCCTTTGTTGAAAGGGCTACTGCTTTTTGGAAAGTCGTTCTCGCCACTTTCACTTCTCTTTCTTTCTAGAGAACATTCTCCAAAGATTTATTTGTTTCCTGAAAGTAATTATGGACAACTTCCAGATTTAAAAACACTTTTTGTCATTCTTCTTCTATCTTCAAATGTATTCCCAATACGTGAGCCTGGAAAATTTCAAGCTCTACCACTTGATTTGAAAGAGTATTAATCTTATCTTGTAATTGTTTATTTGCTTCTTCTTTCTTTAGGACCTGTGCTTGAGTGACCTGTATTATCTGATTTGCTTCCTCTAAGATTGTTTTCATTTTCTGAATCTCTTGAATATATTTTAATCTAGCTTGTTCTAGACCCTTTTTTATTCCCCAACTGATATTTCTTTCGGTTTGTTTCGATTTACCCTATAGATGAGCTATCATTTGGTCTTTTTGTTCTAACATAGTTGTCAATCTGCCCACAAAATATAAATTTGTCGACGCTAAAGCTCCCATCATGCCTGCTATCTCTGTAGCAAATTCTCCATCTTTAAGTTTCTTTCCATCTATAATGACCCTATGCCTTTTAACCATCCCATATACTCTTGGATGGATTTCATGTTTCAAGATTTCCCTTCTCTTTTTTCTGAAAAAATAATCTGATGAAGGAATCCCATCCCTAGAAATTGGCTCCAGATCACTGACATACAGATCTCCCTTGTGAGGGTTTCAATAAGTGGACTGCAATGGAGTCAAAGAAGTAATGGGACTTCCAAGTTTTGTCGATGTTGTTCCTCCTATCTTTTCTGGAACATCCTTAGGGATTTTTGGGGATGTTTCTAGCTCCTTTCCCTTCCCCACCTCTGATTCTTTTGTTTGGGAAATTTCTGTGTCGTGTGAAGGTATTCTAGTCTCCTTCATCTTGCCTTTAGCATTTGCTTTGTCTTGTATATTTGTTTCAAATCCTAGGGGATGCCCTTCCTGCTTTGGAGGTGGGGTCATTGATTCGCCCTGCAAACTCTTGGGTAAACCACTTCGCCTATGGCTCTGGAATTATGTGAAACCAATCTGTGAGTCAGGTGGCAGGGCTTGTACTCTGTTCAATACCTCTTCATAGGATATAACCTCCTTGAATATGTCATCATAAACAGATGTTTCGTGCTCATAGGATTTTAAATTACAATGCATCAAATGTCTGCTTACTAATTGATAGGGGTCATGCTTTCTGTGTTCAATATCTACCAATTTTGCTTCTTCTAGTGATTTAGCCTCTACTTTAGAATGGCCTTGATTCAGTAATAAAAATTTCCTGATATGTACAGGGAAGGTTGGCCATGACTTCTTTTGAGCTGCCCTTAGCTCTAATCCAATGCCTCCTTTTACTATCTGGTGGGCTACCTCTCTACACACCAATCTGTCCGGTGGGAATTTAGGGAGTGCATGATGGTGAATAGAATAACCATAAACCCTAATGTAGGAAAAAATCTCATCAATAAACCAGTCGGCTATTGCTTTAAGATTTTCTGTGACTGTATTAGAAATGCGAGGGGGTTCGCATCAATAAAATATTTTATGCATCGGAATTATAACAAAATGACATATTTCATAAAATGCATCCTTATCATTTTCTTCCCAAAGGGTAGAATGATATTCATGAATGGGTTCTGGACAGGTTATATTCCAACTCCAATTCATTAAGGGAAAATGAGTCACATAGCAGATTGCATCCATAATGTATGCTGACATGTAAAATGCCACTGGTTGTCCCTTAGATTTTGCAACTCTGTAGTTTGAGATTTCTTGTGTTAGGTTATCCTACAAAATCTTACTCCAGTTAAAAGCATATCCTTCTGAATCTTCTTCTAAAAAGGGCACCCAATCTGCATGAAAATGGCAAGGATCTTTTCTCCTGAAAAGTCTACACAACATAATGGCTACGTAAACCATGTATTCATTCAAGGATGTTGTATCATAAACCCCATGGGTATTGGCCCTAAATTTTAGGTTTCTTTTCATGATTAAAATAATTTTAAAGTTAATCTTAACTCCATTAGGTTTAAAGCTTATCATGATTAAAATAATTTTATAGAAAATGCGTTGGGTTTCTTATAATACTTTTAGGTTTTTGTCTGTTATTATTTAAATAATTAAGTTCTTCAGGAAATCGGTACCATGCGTTTGGGAATGATAACGAAACTTGTGTTTTATGAAAAGCCGAAACCCGAAAAAGGAAATTTTAGGGCTTAGGGATAAAATATTTTAAGAATTGTTTCAACACTGTGTTTGACTTTTCTCCACTTATTCCCTGACTACCTAGTGTATCTATTGAATCCTCTGGATGAACTTACATGCTCTATCATTTGTTCGTTCTTCATTTACATCAGCATCTCTCCCATACACCAAGTCGAAAGTAACCTTTGGTAGGTACCCAAAACATGTCTCAAAAGGTGAACTCTTAGTGGATGAATGTAAATCTCAGTTGTACGCATGTTGTACATAGGCTATTTGTTCATCACATAACTTGGGATGCTTGCTGCAGTAGCCTCAGAGCAAAAGTACCATTGTTCGATTTACCACCTTTGTCTATCTGTTGGTATGTGGATGGAAAGCAATGATCCTCTTCAATTTGGTGTCCATAATTCTCCACAATCTACTCCAAAAGTCCCCAAGGAATTGAGTATCTCGATCCGAGATGATAGATGTGGGTAAGCCAAAGTGAACCTAAACATGTTAAAAGAAGAGATTAGTAGTTTTCTCAACAATGATATTCTTTTTACAAGGCATAAATATACACATCTTTCTGAACCTATCCACTACAACATAAAAATAATCATTACCCCCTTTGGTCATTGGTAAACCCCCTACAAAATCCATGGAGACACTTTCCCATGGATGGGATGGAATATGAAGTGGTGAGTATAGCCCCATTTTTCTATTAGTGAGCTTACAAGTAGAACACATCACACACCCCTTTACATATTTAGTTATAATTTCTTTCATTTGAGGCTAGTAACAAAACCTCTGCAAATGAGCCATAGTTTTTCCTACCCCAAAATTCCTAGACACAAGAGAAATACGAGCTTCTCGTATTACATGGAATCGTTCACTTGTAGGAATACATAGATTTCCAATATGGTAGAGTAAATTTCCCAATAGACAATAGTTCTCTACCTATGAACCAAGTGTTAGCTTCACATATACTTCTTTAAAATCTTCATTGATGGCATATTGTTATGTATATCTATCATGAGATAAAGAAGCATTCTTCAAAACAATAGAAGTAGCAATAGGAGGTCTAGAAAAAATATCAACTACCTTGTTACTTGTACCCTTTTTGATCTAGGTGGATATTGGTGGCCACCCACCTTCTCCAACTTGCTCAAAACAATTTTCTGGCAATTTTGGTAATTTACTATTTTTAGCAGTTTTTAACTTCCGGGGCCATTTTGAGGGCCCAAATGAAGGTATTTTGAGATAGAGTTCTTAATGATACCCTAAATAATGATTGAGGCCCCAAAATGAATCTCCTCAATGTTACATTTCTAACGGGCCATCACACGCCTAAAACGAAGATCGTATGCAAAAGTTACGACCCCGGGAAGTTAATGTACTAACTTACCCAAACAGGGCCCACATGACTTTTGGCGCTTCATCTCCTGGGGTTAGGTTTTTGGATGTCTAGGGTTTTTGGAATTCCTGTTTATTGTTAAAAAAAGGGCCTTCATAACCTCATTGTAATCATCTTCTTATGAATGAGTGCAACCATCACATCTCTTCTCAAAGATAAGCCATGACCATTCCAACATGCTTGTTTCCACTGCATTTTACAGTTTTATCTTATTCCCTTATTGAATAGAAAACAAATTTTACTATATCTCTATTATTTTTTGTTAAGTACCTTTTAATAATATTTATTCACTTTGTTCTTCTCATAAAATCCGAATCAATGGTATCAAAGCGGTCTGCTCCTTGTGGTCTTAATGCATGTCCCCAACGAGGTCGAAGTACAAAGAGTTGGGTCTCGACCTTGTTTCTCTTGAGGAAAAAATCTCTCACACGCCCAAGCAACCTCTCATGGCAGGAGAAAATAAATATGATGGGACAAGAGATCCTTTCAAACTGTTTATTGAGGAATCCCTCACGCAACAGAGGAATGAGATGATGCATAGTTTCACGCAAATCCTTCAGTGGCTGCCAACAAGCGACACATCTTCTTCAAGCAGAGGCGTCACCCCCTTCAAGGTACAAATAAACTTCAATATTCCTATATTTAAAGGTCATATAGATGCAGATGTTGTAGAAAAGTGGTTGAATCTACTAGAAGGGTATTTTTCTAATAGAGAAAAGATTACTTTTGTGCTCCTCAAAGCCATTCCCCATGTCAAAGATTGGTGGGAAACCTTCTATGCGAAAAAGGAAACAGAGGAACCCTCATTATTTACAGTCACGACCACCTAGGAATCCTTCAGGGATGCTATTAAGGAATAATACTACCTTGTCTAAAGTTATGACAACTTGTATACCGAATGGACCACACTGTGGCAAGAAAGAGACCAAGAAGTGCTAGATTTCACAAATATCTTCTTTACCTTGTGCACCAAGCTGGGTATCAAATATTCAGAGTGACATATGGTGCTCAACTATCGCGGTGCTCTGCATAGATACATCCAGACTGAAATGGAATTTCTAGACATCCCATCCTTGGGTGTGTCCTACCGATATGCCGTCAAAATCGAGCAGAAGCTCAAACAAAAGACACAACAATTTGGGCCTGGGAACCCCTCACAAAAAAATCTAGGAAAGGGTGGCCCCAACCCATAGAACAAAGGACAGAGCAAATATGGATAGTATCAAGACAACTAGTCCAAGTTGCAAGCAAAGAAGGACACCGGAAAGACAAAGAAAGATACCGGGAAGTGGTGTGACTTCCATAAGAGCCCTTGGCATAATATTGTTGACTGCTTCTCAAAGAAATCATTGGTGGTCGAAGTGAAAACCTATGACTCAATGCGGGTTCTGACTCTGAGCTAGAACCATAAGAGGGAAGATGGATCATTGACGCAGAACCTAGTGCCACTATTGCTACCACCAAGCTCCATCCTGGTGAACCAGACGAGCCATAGAAAGGAGAGCGCCTCTTCCATTCACAGATGTGGGTAAAAGGTAGCCCACTGCACTTCATTGTTGATAGTGGTAGCCAGAAGAACATCATCTCAGTAGAGGTCGTCAAGCAGATGGCCCTATCAATAAAACCACACCCACAACCCTACACCATTGGATGGCTCCGCCAAGGAAGTGATCTCTGCTTCAACCAATAGTGTCAACTGTCATACGACATCAAGCCCTTCAAAGATGAGGTATTATGTGATGATGATCCTCTCAAATTTTGTGATGTTATTTTGGAACAACCTTATTTATGGAAATTTCATGTTGTATATGAGTCTAGGACTCATAGTGTTATTATTACTTTGAACAAGAAATTCTACAGAATATCTGAGGCAGTCCCACCTAGTATTATTTGCTTGATCTTTGCTAAGCAATGCAGGAAGGTCATTTCTCAGATGGGGAAGTTTTTCTTCTTCGTGATTCTATCTCAGAATAAGATAAAGATCATATCCACATCTAGGGTGTCTGTGGCCAACCTCTCCACATAGTAGAAGCAAGTAGATAAGGTCGTGGAAGAATACTCAGATATCTTTGCCTCACCTATCGTGGTACCTCTACACTGTCAGGTCAAGCACCCCATCAATCTGACCCCTGACGCACCGCTACCCAATGAGGCAGTCTATCACCACTCTCTATTAGAGAATGAGGAGATCAAGTGACATATCCAAGAATTTCTCCACAAGGGGCATATCCGTCCCATCTCATCACCTTGCGGGAGCCCAATCGTGCTGGTATAGAAGAAAGATGTAACTTGGTGACTCTGCATTGATTACCAGGCTCTGAATAAAATCACAGTCAGAAACCAATACCTGATTGCCAAAATCAACGACCTCCTTGATCAACTCACAGGGACCAAATACTTCAGTAAGATTGATCTGAAGTCTAGCTACCACCAGGTCCCGATAGAATAGACAGATGTATGGAAGACTGCCTTCAAGTCAAAGGAAGGCCTTTTTGAATGGTTGGTCATGACCTTTGGTTTGAAAAATGTGCCAGCCACTTTCATGATGTTGATGGATGATATCCTATGACCATTCACGAATAATTTTGTAGTGGTGTATCTGGATGACATTCTCATTTACAGCAAGACTTGGGCCGAACACTTGCAACATATTCAGCAGGTTTTGCACACCCTGCGATAGGAAAAGCTATACGCAAACTTGTTAAAATGATCCTTTAGCATGGAAAATGTCCATTACCTGGGCTACATCATTGATCAGCATGGCGTACATGTGTATCTAGCCAAGATCCAAGTCATTCGTGACTGGCCAGCCCTAACCACAATCACTGAGCTCCGAAGCTTCTTGGGCCTTGCCAATTTCTACCAAAGGTTCGTGTTGGGATTCTCCCATATTGCATGGTCCCTTAGCCAAATAACTAGGAGTGGTGGTAAGGAACAATTTGCATGGGGCCGGTCCCAACAACAAGTGTTCGATGATTTGAAGTAGTGCTTATGCTCAGCCCTAGTACTTTCACTCCCAGACCTGCAATATCCCTTTGAGATTGAGACAGATGCTTCTGACTATGTTGTGGGTGTTGTTCTCACTCAACATGGCCACCCTGTGGCCTATCATAGTGAGACACTATCAGATGTTGTTCGTAAGTACCCTACTTATGACAAATAAATGTACTGCATTGTGTAATATTGTCGCCAATGGAGACAGTACATTATTGGGAAGGACATAGTCATCAACACTGATCATAGGCCACTGCAGTTCATGCAAACACAAGAAAAATTGCAGAATGACTGCCATCAAAAGTGGTCCACATATTTGCAACAATTTCACCTCAACATCAAGTATAAAACATGAAGCACCATTTGCATCGTTGATTGCCTTAGCAGATTTCCATTCATGGCACTCACCATGGTGCTAGACTCTTGCGGCCATGAGACCTCTGGATGGCCCCAACTCTATGAGACAGACCCAGACTTTTCCACCACCTACAAAATGTTGGGCACAAATGTAGTTGACGATAATTTCCATCGATGGGTTGTTGTGTCGTTTGGGCCATATTTGTGTTCCATCAAGCAAGTGAGTGAAGCTGATATGGGAAGCCCACCACAGTCCGGTGGAAGGACACTTCGGCGTCGAAAATATAGTGGCAATGCTACAAAATCATTTCTACTGGCTGAAACTTCGACAGGAGGTCAAAAAGTATATCAGGTCCTGCACTGCCTATGCAATTTCCAAACCGACCACTAAGAAACAGGGCCTATACACCCCTCTTCCTACTTTTGACAGACCATGGGAATCCATCTCAATGGACTACATGTCGGGCCTCCTGTCCACTAAGAAGAGAAACAATTGTGTTTTTTTGGTTGTTGATCACTTTTCTAAGATGGCGATTTTGGTTCCCTGCAAGAAGAACATCACAACAGAGGCCACTGCTGAGCTATTCTTTGAACGAGTCTGGGTACATTTTGGAATCCCACAAACCATTGTCTTAGATCAGGACAATCAATTTCTCATCACATTTTGGTCGAGCCTCTGGTCACTGCTGGACACCAAGCTCACCAAATCCATGACCTTCCACCCTCAGACAGATGGCCAAACAGAGGTCATAAATCGAATGATTGTGCATATCCTTCGCATGTATAATTCACATCATCCTTTCAATGGGATGAGAGCCTTCCCTATGTCCAACATAACTACAACTGAGCCCTGCATAGCTCAATCAGTCATAGCCCCTTTTATGTGGGGTTGGGATTCCAACCATTGGGTCCCATAGATGTTGCACTTCCCCTTGCAGTCACCTCGATTGAATCATATCCTGCTCCAACTGAAGCTAACAAAGCCACCTGGTTCATTGAGTGGATCCATCACATCTACCAACAGGTTCAAGATATCATACAAAATTCCAATGACAAGTACAAACAACGCCATGATCAACATCAGGTGCCACATAAGTTTCAGGTGGGCGACAAAGTTTGGTTGCACTTGCAGAAAGAACGCCTTACAAGACCCCATCGGAAGCTTCATTCACTCTGTTATGGGTCGTACACCATCACCAAGGCCATGGGGGATAATGATTTTCAGCTCAACATTCCTCCTTTCCTTGGCCTGCACCTAGTGTTCAACGTGGATCTCCTTCACCCTTATTTCCCACCATTATTTGACACCGTAGAAGTAGCAGACCAGCTGACACCAACAGAGATCAACCCCAATTTCATATAATAGGAATCCAGTGATTAGATCATGGACACAAAGATCAATGGAAATCAACAACAAAGGATCCAACTTTATCGAGTCGTCAAAGCAGGGCAACTCCTGCACCAAGGAAAATGGCTCACCTGGGGTCAAATTCAGCAGAAATTTCCTCATCTGATGGGGGGTTCCAACGCAATGGAGAAAATTTATTTATAAGGAGAGAGGATTTATCTAGGTGGATATTGGTGGCCACCCACCTTCTCCAACTAGCTCAAAACTGTTTTTTGGCAATTTTGGTAATTTACTATTTTTAGCAGTTTTTAACTTCTGGGGCCATTTTGAGGGACCAAATGAAGGATTTTAAAGATAGAGGTTCTCAATGATTTACTACGAAATGGTTGAGCCCTCAAAATGAATCTCCTCGATGATACATTTCCAATGAGCTATCACACGCCTAAAACAGAGATCATATGCAAAAGTTACGACCCCAGGAAGTTAATGTACTAACTTACCCAAACGGGGCCCACATGAATTTTGGCGCTTCATCTCCTAGGGTTAGGTTTTTGGATGTCTAGGGTTTTTGGCATTCATGTTTATTATAAAAAAAAAATCCTTCATCGCCTAATTGTAATCATCTTCTTGCGAATGAGCGCAACCATCACATCTCTTCTCAGAGATAAGCCACCACCATTCTAGCAAGCTTGTTTCCGCTGCATTTTACAATTTCCTCTTATTCCCTTATTGAATAGAAAACTATTTTTACTGTATCTCTGTTATTTTGTGTTAAGTACCTTTTAATAATCTTCATTCATTTCATTCCGCTCATAAAACCCAGATCACTGTTTGTACATGATTACCAAGTGAAACTGTTGTAGAAAACCCATCCACCTGTAGTGTCGAGATTGTTGCAATTTGGTCTATGATTGAAGATACTGTAAGGGTTGGTGATCTATATGTATTCTTGTTTACTTCCCTAATAAGTAGTGCTTCCATTTCTTTACACTCTGGACTAATGGATACAACTCTTTATCATATGTAGGATAGTTAACAACAATTTGGTTAAAAGTATAAGAGTGGTAACATATAGGCTTATGATATTGCATCAATATTTCACCCATGGCATATTAACTGGCATTTGTCTCGATCTCAAAAGGCTGTTGAAGATTCGATAGTGCTAATACTGGTGTAGTACTGATCTTCCCCTTCAAAGTGTCGAATTTTTTTTGTTTCTTTCCTTCCCACTGAAAAGTGTTTTTTACACTGGTTAAGGCATGCAGAGGAGATGCTATGAAGGAGAAGTTGGGAATGAATCTCCTCCAATGCTGGAATGAACCTAGGAAGCTTCGAACTTTAGTTACACTTTTTAGCTCAGGTCAATTTTCAATTACATCAATTTTGGAAGGGTCAATTTTCAATTGTCCTCCTCCTACAATATGACCTAAGTACACAAGTACAGTCTTGCAAAATTCACATTTAGACAATTTTACATACAACTTTTCCCTTTGCAAACTATCCAATACTTGCTTTACATGCCTCACATGCTCATGCCAAGTCCCGCTAAAAACAAGAATGTCGTCTAAATATACAATCACAAAGTCATCTATGAAAGGCCTGGACACATCATTCATCACACACATGAAATTTGTCGGAGCATTACAAAGCCCAAACGACATAACCAACCACTTAAATAATCCTTTTTTGGTTTTAAAGGCACTTTTCCATGCATCCTATTCTGCAAATCTGATTTGATGATATCTACTGCACAAATCCAACTTAGTGAAATAGACAACATTCTTCAATTGATCAAGTAAATCATCTATGCGAGTAAGAGCGTATCGATTTTTCACCATGATTTTATTTAAGGCCCGGTAATCGACACACATTCGTCATGTGCCATCTTTATTTGGCACCATCACGATCAAATAACCACAAGGAGATGAATTGGGCCCGATGACCCATTGATCCAATAAGCCCTATACCTGCTTCTTGATCTATGTCATCTCCACAACTGACATCTTGTACATGCCCACATTAGGAAGAGGAGAATCCTGCTAAAGATGTATCTCATGTTGGATTTCCTTCTTAGAAGGTAATCCATCAAGTTCCTAAAAAATATCATCATACTTAGAAACAATATCAATTAATTCTTTTTTATGAGATGAATCACACCCTTGCAAAGCGTCGGATGTCTCGACATCTTTCTCTCTGACAACCATGAGTAATATCTCTTATTAGTGTTTATGAGTCTTTTCATTTGACCTGCACTAACAAGTGTTGTATTTACCCTCATTCTGTGAGCTCTAACAATATATTCCACCCCCCCTTTAGTAAGGTGGTATTTGTTCTCATGAAGAAAGAAGACTTATTTTCTATCATAAAGATAAGGACTTCCCAACAGTATGCCACATATATCAAGTGGTACAACATCCAAATCCACTTCATCAATCAATTTTGAAGCAATACAAAATCTGATCCTACATACTTTGGTGACATTAAGTTTTTCTTTGTCACATACCCAACCAAGAGGATAAGGTTTCGGATGTGGTTTCATTTCAAGACCCATTTTCTTGACAAGTTCTTCAGATATTAAGTTTACTTGGGAACTTAGATCAAATAATGTATCTATATTAGTATGTTTAGATACAACTCTTATATGAAATAAATCATTCCTCTTTGGTTCATTAACATGAGATTCATCATTGGAACTAGAACTAGCATGAAGAGAATATTTACCTTGTACTCCAACCTTTGTGATATTTCCTTCATCTCCTGAATCAAAACCAAGATCTTGCTATACCATAGCAATAGTCTTTGTCTTCCCCTTTCCACCAAACTGTTTCAGTTTCTTTTCCAGATGCAGTTTCCAATAGTGTTCTTCATCGTGACCACTCTTCTTACAATGAGTGCAAGATGGTTTTCCTCCTTCTCTCGTCATTGTAGCGATATTCTTGTGATTCCTTTTAAACTTCTTAAAAGTCTTTTGTGGAAAATTGGAAGTTTTCTTTGTGGGATCTTCTTGAACATGTTTCCCCCTATTCTCAAGGTGAGTGGCTTGCACACAAACTTCTTCAAGATTAGTAGGGTTAAACAAGAGAAAAGTATGTCGAATATAACTGTTAGTGTGCCAATATACTTCATTAAAGTTTCATAATAATCCAAAGGAATATTCAATGCAAGAGCTTTCTTCCTAAATTCTTCTGTGAAACTTTGTACAGTTTTTCCTTTACTTTTCCTTAAAGTTTTTCATTCCATCATTGGTTTATGTAAATACCCTAATAGATAAAATTACTTCCTTATCACTGATTTAAATTTCGACCACAAGGAAAGAAGATTACCACACCTACTTCTATCCTGAATCTTGCTCTCCCACCATACGAGAGCGGTGCCTTCCAACCGAAGAGAAGCCAATTGCACTTTAACTTCCTCTTCATCAATATGATGGACACGTTAATACACTTCGACCTGCCAGATCCAATTATCTATCTTTTCAGGATTAACATCTCTATTAAACATAGGTAAATAAAATTTTACAACAAGCTTTAATAACGGTTTCTTAAAAGAGGATTTATGTCTAGAATGATGAGAATGATGCGAATGCTCAGAGGAAGAAGAACTAGAACTTGAAGGTGAAGACGAAGGCTTAGGAGGATCTCCTCCAACCCCTTGGTTTACTGAAGCATTATCATCTGTATGTGCTTCCTTTTTCTTCCCTTTCTCCTTCATCCTCTTCTCGTAATCTCCATACATTTGCTCGACCATTTCTGACATGCGATAAAAGACCATGTGAAATTTTTTCTCCTGTTCATCACGCTTGTCCTCTTCTGCCATTTTATTCCTTCTGGATACATGACCAACTTTGGTATTGAAATTATTAATATTTCCTTCACCCTAATTATGCTTTTCCCTAGTAATCATTCACACTCAACAATTCAAGTCAAATATGACTGCTCTGATACCAACATGATCTAGGATATTTTCATAGTGACTTATAAAGAATTGCATTAAATGAGAATAAATTAATGTGCACCATTAAATAAGGGAAAATTAAAAATGAAGAGACATAAGCATCATATATGAACACAAAAACTTGATAGCAGAGTTCGTCCCTGGTGGACTACATCTCTGGGTCCTTCTCTCAAATGGGTAGGCTCTTTCATTAACCCACCAAAAGAATTTGGAAAATACATATATATACCTCATTCTGAAATCAAGCTGCAGATATAATGCTCAGATAAGAAAATAAACATCACCATTGAATTCGTGGCGTCGAATTACCTAAAAATGATTGTCTCCACGCTCTGATCCAACTCTGGCATTCCCAAGCCCAAGAAGAATTTTGTCTCGGTTTCCATGCCCTCTGCAACATGCAATTATGACAATTCTATCTCGAAATTTGTGCCTACAGGTCCGTATGGTCTGCGCATATCCCCACGGATTTGGGTGGATTGCACCTTTTAAGTAATGACCACGAGAAAATATACCAAGTGGTACCCATGGCGCATTGGTTATGAGTGAAGTAGTTAAGGCGTGGGCATTGGCAAAGGTTCCGAGGTCGAATCCCACCAGACTCCATTTTAGAACGTTGGTTGTTTATATATATACGCTGCAATATATGCTCTTTCTAACTTTAGTGGAGTCTAGATGTCCCACCAACTTGTCGTTAAAATTGGCGTGGTCTGCGAGATTTGGCGGACCTGCCATTTTAAATTTTGAAATTCGTTCATGGGTTAATATTGGTCATTTTCGGGATGCCATGTGTCACCCGATGATTGAGCCACGTGGTGCCCTCTGATAAGTCCACCTGTCTACTAACATTTCTTCCCCTTCATTTGGTACCTAACACGTGGCACTTCCTGGGTGGTGCCACGTGGCATCGCCTGGAGGTACCACATGACACTTTTCTACTGGTCCACATGGACCCCTGAAAATCCCATTGGCGGGTGACACGTGACAACCTCTAGTGCTACCACATGACATGATGATGTCAATAGCCTATACGATGATGACACCCTGCCATGTCAGCTACTGACGTCAATAGTACAAATGATGATGTGTCCCCCTATTGACTGACCATGTTTGACTGCAACTTTGACTCTGAATATCTTTCAAACGGTAACTCTGTTTGATGAGACGCTTGCACCGTTAGAAATATTGTGACGCGCTCTTCACGATCATGCCATTTTCACTGAGTTTTTGGAACTTTGAATTTTTTTCCCTTTCTCTCTCTGCTAGAGCCATTTTGAGCATTCTAAGTTGCCTATGTGAGTTCTGAGTTATTCTTATCCTTCTTCATATCCTTTTTGTATCACTCTAGGAATTGCATTAAAAATACAATTGATTAAATGTAACAACCATATCATGGAAATTGTTGATCTAAAATTCAATAGAGTATGGAAAAGTATTATTATAGAATTGATGTCTTTCCTAGAACATTAATGGGAAAACATATTTCTAAATGATTCCTATATCAACGTGCCTTCAATCGACTTCTCTGGAACATGGCTTTGACATTGGCCCCTATCTACAAATCTGAATCTATCTCTATTTTTGGATCATGGCTATGGATATTGACTTTTATTTTGGCTATGCCTTTGGCTCTATTTGTTGGCTCAGTTGTTCCCACAGTGAAGAAGTCTACTAAATGATTATTAGTTATGAGCAATCTCTAGATTCAATCTCTGCAATTAGAATTCATTCCCATCTCTCTTAAACTTAGATATGGTTCATCTTGGAAGTCAATGAATCCAAGTCAAATTCCAATCCTCCTTTTCAATGTGACCCTATAAATCTATGCCATAACAAAATAATTCCATAAGATGAGGCGTGGGCTACCATGTTCTGCTAGGACCAATTACATCCTAGCATGGAAACAATTCTTTGTGGAAAAGTCAATTGAATGATAGTCTTGCATGCCCCTACATGTTTTTTTTTTATAGAAAATGGTAAATTTTTATATTATAAAGGTGTAGTCAAGACCATTGAGATAGAAAAGAGAAGTTCAAAATTACATATCTTTTCAAAAAAGGATGGACTAAGCCTGATTCCCACCAAGATTCTAGGATTTTTTTATGCTTGTTCCAAAATCTAACACTACTAAAATTGTGAATTGTATATAGATGGTAATATATGCCAAAGATACATATACAAAGGAAAATCATGTATTAATATCCAAGAATTGTGACTTCTACCAGTTCCATTCTGAAGACCAGAAGTTTAGTTGCTTTGTTCTTCATCCAACGGGTCATTGAGGTCCAGGATTGGAGCCACTGAGGTTGTAGAAGAAATGTTAACGTTGACTACAGATGGATATTGATCTCTGTCTCTCTCGCTCTAATGCAGGTCTTCATTCTAAATTCCAAGGGCGTCAAATTCATCTTGGAGTTTCCCAATTAAGGTTCGATGTTGGACCAAAGTGTCTAGAGAAAAGGAAATAGTTGAATTGAGTGCACATAGGCAGATAAACATCCTCTGTTGGTTTTCTGAATCGTTGAAGTCCATTTCATAGACCTTTCCCTATGCTAATGCTTGAGAATCCATTCTGCACTCCATTGTTGCCTTGATGTTCTCACAAATTGAGAGGGACTAGAGGGAGGAAAGCGAGAGTGGAGACCTTCAAAAATGGCTAGGGATAGAGGATGTCCCATGAGGAAGCTTTGTTCTAAGAACAAAGGAGACTCTGAAGACCATGATTCTTCTTTGGAGCATTTTACCAGACCAGACCAACAAATAATGGATCAATGTGATGAAACTATTTCCCAATTTATCATTCCTGCCACCTTCTCTTCTCATCATGACAATGCTTGGTGTATTGTACATATAATATCCAACATTGAAACTAGAATGTACCTGGAGATGGAAGAGCCAGTTTCTCTCATGTTCGACCTCTTGTTCTATGCTCAAGTTGATAACTACAATTTGAATTACCATCTCCCACTGCTACAACCATGCATTTCCATGAGTTGAGGCTATGTCTATAAATGATAGATCCATTTCTATGCACCTATGATCGTACCAAATACTAGACTTCACACATAGTCGAGATCTACTCAATGAATTAACGATCCCAACGACCACATGCTTATTAAACTCAAGGTGTTTTTCATGCATGGTAAGGTGGCTCTGTCCTTTTCCAGGTGTTCTCCCTGAATTGACGTGCGTGGGTTGCTGAGAATGCCATTGGGTATTCCTAAGGCCACTGGGGAAGGGATTAAACTTAGGGGGTGTACAC
>ML825275.1:0-13823 GCA_009831015.1 Picea engelmannii | reverse complement strand
CTTTTTAAGGATCACTTCCAGGGTGGGCTATAGGCCCAGTTCCTTTTCATGATATACTTTTGTTTCCCTTTTATTTCCATTGGATTTCCTTCCTACCTTTCTTTTGATTATCGACTGTGATATTTCATATTCTGAGTCTACTCCCACGCCTTCAAATTTTCGATCCTCCACTGCCTCGAGAATTGTTTTTGGGGGAGTCTCCTTTTCTAGCGTTGGATATGCCTTATTCTTGGATTTCAAGATTCTCTTGTACTGGTACCAATTTCTATGGTTCCTCATGATCATCTTGTACTTCCCTTGTTTCCTCTTGAGATTCTTCTAGGACAACCAGTTCAACGTATTTTTTTTTATTGGATTCCCCTTTGTGGAGGGAGCTAGAGATTGAATTAGATGTTGGGGATGAAATTTTGGCTTAGCCTTGGCCCTAAGGTTGTGTTGCTTCTTTTCTGCTAGTATTTTTCCTTCTGGGTTTCTTCCATTTCTACTGATCCTGTTCCTCCAAGTGATTTGTCTTATTTTGAGGAAATTTATTGGTGAAATGTCCATATTCGTGACATGCTTTTCATTTGAAAGTAAATTGTTCATATTCAACCTGTTGGAGGTATGACCAATTATCCAGATTGAATTGAATAACTTTGGGCATATGTTTTTCTAAATTTACTTCAACACATACCCTGTCACAGTCTTGCAGTCCATCTTGTGGTTCGACATGATTGATGTATTTTCCCAAGGTATTTCCAATGCTTTTTATCATTTAATCATTACAACAGTGAAGTGGGAGAAGGGGAGACAGAGCCATATAGGAACATAAAAGGGGATACCATTTTATGTAATAAAACAAGGATTCCATTTTCTCAAATACATTCCCTTTTCTCCCATGAAGTATGGGCCATTTCTGAAAATCATATCTTGATCTTCTTTGTTTTCAAACAAAAAGGCAAAGAAACCCTTACCACAAAATGTTGAGGACATGTGGCCTTGAATCATTTTCTTACAATTTAGTTCCAACCACTGATTCATGGACCTGGGGGAAGGCCATAGCCATGTAAATTGGCCTATGAGGTCATTTTCTACTAAGCATATCGTGAAAGGATGAGTTGGGGTTGAATGGACGGGCACCTTCAGAATATCATCTATATTCCTGACGAAACACAATGAGGCTTGCTTCGTCTCTTTTTTGTGGGAGGAGATTAAATTTTGAAAGGCTCAATGTTAGGAGGAGGCAGTGGGGAGGGAAAGGGGATGCCTCCCCCCATGTTGGTCTCTAGAATGAAGCTGAACATATGAAACCCTAGTAGTTAAACCCTAGCATGACTCTCTTTTTTGTGGAACGATTGTTGATAATGTTGCACTAGATTCACTTGCCCCTACATGTTGGTTATAGGAGACTTTATCATTAGTAAGTTGGTTCATCCACTAGAGATTCATTCTTCAAACAAAATGCAGTCAAAGAAACTTCAACCCATGCTTAAGATCCTTCTATTCTCTCTCCTGTGTTACACTAAAAAACTACTTTCTTTACTAGTGAGGTTAACCTCTTGTCATGTTGCAACTCCTTAGACAACTTTGTCTCCTTGGGTTGGAGATGTAGGGAACTCTTTATCATCTTAACACTTCACTCTCCACACTCTTCTCTTCACTATGTGGTATTTAGGGTGAAGCTATAGATGATGTCGCCAACACTTTGAATACGTGGAAATATGATCATCTAGAAGAATAAGACAATGATAATTAAGTCTGCGTCAAACACGACATCCATTGTTTTTCTCTTATACAAGAGGAAAGGCCATTGCATTGCTAGATATAGGTGTGCCAAAGTATGCATATTTTTCCATAAGAAAGGCCATCTTGAGGCATCTTGTTGAGAGAATAAATCACCTGCCATGATCTAGACTATTTTCATAGGAATAATGGAAATAAGGCTTCCCCAAACTAACAACAAACTCAGAGAAAATAAGGGTGTGAATAATCCCACATAGTAGTGACAAGAAAATTTTCCACCTCTACAAGTTGAGTGGCCATTGGGAAGAAAAGTATTCATGTCGGTGAAGTGAGTGGGATATAAGTCCCTCATTTATGGATCACTATAAGACACACCTTAGACCAAGCATGCCACCATAAGCAAGTGAAAGATTTTTTACCTCTTTATATAGCCAAAACTAAGCCCTTCTTGGACACTTGACTTCCTCCAATTCCTTCTTTGAAGGGCCATTGAGTCTTCATTCTATAGCCATCAAGCTCCAGCTTGACCACTGCAAGAGATCTGCAAGCCTTAATTTGTGGCCATATCTCAAGGAAACCTTCCATCGACCCCACTCACTGAGTCTTCAACCCGTGTTGATCCCTCTAAAATCCTTGTGACCCATGCTTTTTTCCCTTTGAGCTATGGAAAGTGCTGGAATGGATCATTGTATATTCGTTTCACATGGTCAAATGGTCTTATACATGCATTGCATTACCTTGTTTCAAATCGAATGGTTAATTTCTTGTATACATGGTTAAGATGCATAATCATAACTCATAACAATGGCTTCCATTGACTATTTCCTATGGTAATGTTGCATGTATATAATATGTATGAAACACACACACACACACACACACACACACACACACACACACACACACACATATATATGACATTTTAATTGGAAAAAATAATAATAAGAAAAAAATAGTAATAAGAGAGACCATAACATAAGTTAACTGTGAGCGACTCATAAATTTATTTCTAATGAATGACCTTGGAAATGCATATTATTGTGTAAATATTTACATACCATGTGATTTAATGGCATATATGATTCCTTTCATGAAAATATATTTCTTTCTCCATTCTCATCGCATTGCCTCTTGTACGATATAACTTTTTTTTATAATTTGCATTTAGTATGATTTGTTAAAATTATTTTACCTATTATTTTAGAATATACATTAATTTAATTGATGAAATTCGCTAAGTTATTTTTCTAATAATTTCATTTAATAATGAAATTTTAAACTTAAATTGTTGTTATAGAAGTTTAAGTTCAAGTTGTCTCCACTAGTGAAAATTTAAAATTAGATTATTGTTTTATAATTCTAAATTCAACTTGATAATTCTCCATTGGCTAGTGGTCATGGAAAAACATAAAAAAATAATTATAATTAATATGCATTTGGGTATTTTCAAGTACATACCATTGTGCTACACTGAGAATTAAACTCAATACCTAGACTAAGATCCTAAAGAAAAATTCAGATGAGACCATTCAATAAAGGAAACAAGTTGTTGTTGTATCGATTTACTCCCATGGAGCACCATTTGGAGCTACAACTTGTAATACCACGATTTTTGAACCTCATGAGATTCCTAAATTTTCACAGGGCCTTGAAATCACATATAGTTTGGCAGCTACACAATTCATAACAAAAGATTCTAGCACATCTTGCATTAATTTGTGTCTATCCTCATCACAGTTCTCACATTTTTTACAAGAGCTGGAGTAGTAACAACATATGAAATCGATACATTTTACATAAATATGAGGAACCCATTTTTGGAATTCCTAACAAGTATTAACTAAATCCCCCTCTTCCTCATCATTTGAATATTTTTCAAGGCCTACCAATTTCTTATTCTTCTTCTTCTTAAAAGGTGGAATAGCTTTAGTCATGCCCTTCACCACATTCCACAATATTTCAAACTTGTCACTTATACTTCTTAGAGCCATGGGAAATGAAATAAAAGGAGGATTGAATATATGGGATTATTTAAATATAACCTCCAATGCTAAGGCCTTCTCGACCCACAAATCTAGACCAACCTACAATGAATTCCCAACCATGCACACTACAATGCTCCTATATTCCCTCAATTGTTTTCCTAACCACATCTAGTGTATTTTGAAACCTATAGGATCCACCAATATCCCCCATTTTAAAATTTCTCAGATCGTCTTCTATTTCAATTCTTATGGTAGGTTCCCTCTAAGGGATATTATTTCATTTGGAGCTTTACTTGGACTCATTACTAGAAGATCAAAGAATGCAACATGCATGTCCCATTCAATCCTTTCTCCAAATATCAATTCATCCCTCTCATCCACTAATATTTACACTACTTTGTATTCAAAGGGATTCAAACATTTGGGTGCCAATGTTGCATCCCCCTCTCACTTCTCCTACCTATCTATTTCTAGCAGATACGTTGTCTATATAAATCATGTCATCACCATGTGCTTGTAATTTTCATCCTTCCTATGCTTAAATGAGAATATTTTGTAATAGTAAAATTTATTCCAAAGTGAAATAATATAGGTGTATATCATTATTTTTTTTATTACATAAAAAGGAGGTTGAGAAAACAAGTATAATCAACTCAATAAATCAATTATTATGTTAGTAAGAGACACCACTTCCTTGTGTCAACCTTTCCCCATTAACATAAGAACCATGATATGTTGAGAATTTTATACTACAATAGGACCAACCCTCACAACCAACAAAGAAAGAAAAACAAAAAAAAACAAATTCTCAAATTAATCTAGCCAACTATCGCTAAATGAGATGATAACCTAGTTGATTTGTATTACTAAATAGATCTGATTATCTCTCGCTAAGCGGTTGTGGATAAATTAGTAGAACCTAATACTTGAAAGCTATATGGGTTTCCATTTTTCAGTATCTTCTCTTCATTCTTCTCCTCATTCTCATTCTTGTTGGCCATACCATGTTTGGAGCTACACTACATAACAGTGATAGGGAAAACAAAGCAATTTATGTGTAAAAATCACAAGTCCAAATATTTTTTAGAAACCCAAATTATTAAAATTGTTGAAGTGCACCTTCTTTTCTTCTCCACAAATATTGATTTGAATTGAACCAATTGATTGATGCAAAGTTTCTTTTAGAAGCAAAGGGATGGCATATATTTCTCTACCCTTCTCCCTTTCCACTTTTTCTCTCACCTTTTATATATTATTCTTATTTTTATTTAGAGGATATCAAAAAGTGTAGATAGGTATACTGTGACTAGACTTTTAACCTCCAAGATGGAAAAGGTGATTAGAACTTTCTATCTTATCCACATGATTCAATAGATTGTTATCATTTCTATGGCCATAGTTATCTATAAGTATGATTAAATTTTTGGAGTTGAATTGTGTTGGAGTTTTGAAATGTCTCAATGTTTTGAGTGGAAATTTGACCTATGCCAATAGTTACTGGGTGTAGTGCTCACTCTAAACATTAAAATTTTGGAATCAAATTGTGTTGTAGTTTTGAAATGTCTCAATGTTTTGAATGGGAATTTGAACCTCACCAATAATTAATGGATGGAGTGTCCACTCAAAACATTGAGACATTTTAAAACTCCAACACAATTTGACTATAGATAATTTAATCATATTTATAATTCTTTAAAAATATAAGTTAGATCTTAGAGAATTTTAAATTTTTTATTTTGAAAAATTTTCTTTAATTTTTTTTATTATAAATATATTTTTAAACAATCTAAATTATCAAAATTTCAAAAAATTAAATTAATCATAATGATGATGATGATGATGATGGTTAACGTTCGTTGAGACCAATTTTTGTCTATCGAGCCTTAATAAAGGTAATGAGTTACTTGGTTTGCTTTAGAATTTTATTTCTATGCTTGAAAATATTTAAGATAAGTGTTCCTCAATCACCATAGTTTTGATAAGTTAAAAGGTTAGGAAGGTTGGTATTGTAACAAATATTTTGAAATTGCAATCTAATGTGGGTGTACATAGGACATTCTAAGAAAAAATTATTTCCATATTCAAGCCTCTTAGTGTCACAAAGATAATAAATTCCTTTGACCCACAATGTCTTAGTAATTGTCCAATGCCCTATTTCACTATGGATATTGTGGGAGTTTTCTCTTATTTTAAAAATGTTAATTTTCTTGTTTATGTTAGTCAAAATAGAGGGATACATTTGATGTTCTAGATTATGGTTGATCACCTCCTAATAGTATCTTAATTTTCTTTTATCCTCTAAATATTTATCGCACCACAATTTATCCTTAAATTTAGATGTAATAATATTTCTAATATTATCCTTATTTTGCAGAGTGACCTCTTCCTTTATTCCCCAATGATTTAGCCAAGAGTTGGCATATTTATGCCAAACCCACTTAAGCCACACGTGGTTTTGATTGGAGTTTGAAGGAATTTGGGGAAGCCTCTTGTCTTCCATGTTGTTTATCTCATTCTTGTACATTAGGTACCTATACATAGCCATGATCTCAATGGGGGAAGACTTGCTTCTATGAGGAGGATAGGATAGGGTGTATTGCATTTAATTTTGAGATTATAAGTTATAAAACACTTTTGGATTTTCTCTATCTTTCTCCCTACTTCTCTAGAGATGTTGCAGCTCCAAAATTCACAACCATATAAGATAACAAGAAAGACAAGTGTCTCAAAGAAGAGTTTATTCTTATCCCATACCCAAATGTCCACTTATTTACAATTTTTTTCAAGTCTATAATAATCTTTCCACCATCCATTTATCCTTTTCTCAATTCCATAATTCTATTTAACCCTATGATGAATATTGATTTCGAGATGTTTGCATGAATTCACTTCCTCTAGGATATTGTTTTCATACAGAAAGTTAGTGTAAGTGATCTTTTTGGATTTAATTATCATAACCTCTGTTTTATCAATGCTAACAATCATACCCATATTAGAGCATAAACCTTGGAGGATTTTTATTTTCTTGTTGAAATCATAGTCATTCCTCACCATAAGAAAAATATCATCAATTTAAAGAAGAAGGATGATGATGAAAAAAGTGAGAGTTAGGTTACCAAAAACTAGTTCTTCCAAACAAACCTCTAACTTGTCAATAAATATGCCAAAAAGGGCAGGGGATATGGGAACCTTTCCTAACTCCTATATTATAATTAATTTATTCCATCCATCCCTTAGTGTTCCTAAACTTGGAAATAATGTTTGTGTATAGCCTTATCATTGTAGCACTCAACTTCGAAGAAACATTTATCTCTTCAAACCTATTCCAAAGGTTGATCCTTGGAATTATGTTAAAATATTTTCTAAGGTCAACAAAACAACATAGGAGATTGGTTTTTGTTAGAATGTGCTTGTTTTACCATAGACAATATCACTATTGTCACCCAACAATGAGTCTTTCACTTTGTTTACCATAGACAATATCACTATTGTCACCCAACAATGAGTCTTCCCTAGGGAAAGCCTGTCCTTGATTGTTGAACCTAGAACATTCACCTATTTGGGCCATTCTTCCGGCACTAAACAAAGTGAAACCTGGAGAGAATGAATCTTCCCTAGGGAATTATTGTCCAGACCATTTCCTAAGGAAATGACTTTCCTACACCAACCTCCAAAACAGACCATTCTTCGAAGCTGCTCACAACTGTGAGCTTCGAAAGAATGACTGTCCAATGAAGCGGAACATTCTTCTTGAACACTGCTGAGAGTGACCATTAAGAAGAGAGGTTGTCCTAGGCCATTCCCCATGTTAACCACAATGGGAAATCATTGTTTATGGTACATCAAAAATCCATCGAACCATTTTCATTAAGAAATGATCGTTCGATCTGGACCATTTTCCAGACTAGAAAATGCATGTCCATTAGAAATATCAAACCACTTTCCGAACTGGAAAGGAACTACCCAATATTGACCATTTTTCAACCTTGAAAATGAATGTCCTCAATTCAATAATATGTCAATGCTCCCTCCCAACTCAGAGAGTCATTTCTTCCCTTTCAGCTAAAGGAGTTATTTTCATGATCCCCAATTTGTCTCGGAAATATGTAAACTTTATTCTGGATAGAGGCTTTGTCAGGATATCTATTGTCTTCTCATCTGTGGGGATGTACTGGAGCTTTACTTCTCCTTCTTGGAATTTATCTTGAATAAGGTAGTATTTGATCTCAATGTGTTTCGACTGTTCATGAAACATTGGGTGTTCTTATAGCCTTATACAACTTTGATTGTCACAGTGTATTATGGTCGAATCTGGAACCTAATCAAATAAATCAGAAATTAACTTTCTCAACCATATTTCTTATGTACATGCATCACATGCTGCGATATATTATGCTTCAACTATTCTTAGTGTGACAAACTTCTTTTGCATACTGCCCCAAGATATCATAGCGGAGCCCAAGTTGAAACACATCCCTAAAGTACTCTTTCTATCTTCTGCACTTCCTACCGAATCTGAATCTGTGAATCCATGAAGTTGTATATCACTGGATGTTGTATATCTTAAACCACATTTTAGTGTCCCATGGATATACCTTAAAACATGCTTTGCAACTATCCAATGCTCATGTCTAGGTTCCACCTGGAACTGGCTTAGTGTATTTACCACAAAACAAATGTCTGGTCGAGTATTTACCAAATACATCAATGACCCAATCAATTGTCGATATAGTGATGGATCAATTAGATCAGAATATGAATCTCTTACTTTTCTTATATCTGTGGTCATAGGAGTGTCCATGGATTTGCAATCCATCATTCCAAACTTCTGAGGAATATTTATTGCATACTTTCCTTGTTCAAGGAATACTTCACCACGCTTCTGCCATACTTCTAGTCCCAAGTGATAATGCATGAGACCAAGATATTTCATATCAAACTCAGAAGCTAGTTCCTTTTTTCACTGGATGATCATAGACTCTTCACCTATTAGGAATAGATCATCGACATATAGTAGTAGAATCATAGGTGCATTGTTCACGACTTTGTAGTAAATATTTGGATCTGCATGACTTTTGGAGAAACAAAGTCTCATTAGATAGCTGTTTATTCTAGCATACCAAGATCTTGGAGCTTGCTTGAGTCCATATAAAGCTTTCTTTAGTCTACAAACATGAGTTTCTCTAAAATGTACTTCAAATGCTTGAGGTTGTTCAATATATACTTCTTCTTCGATTTCTCCATTGAGGAAAGCTTTCTTTACATCCATCTGATGTAAAATCCATCCCATGGAAGAGACAAGAGGCATGATAGATCTAATGGAAGTATATATGGAAATTGGAGAAAATGTTTCGTCATAGTATTCTCCCTCCTTTTGGGAGAACCCTCTAGCTACAAACCTTTCCTTATATTTATACATGCTTCTGTCAACTGCATGTTTGATCTTATATATCCATTTTGAAGTTACTACTGATTTTTCTTTAGGTCTAGCCTCTAGGAACAATTTCCCATACATCATTCCTCATGATGGATTGGTGTTCTTCTGTCATGGATTATTTCCATTGTTTCTTCTCAACTACATATTCAAATGTGGTAGGTTCTTCATCTATAATCTTTGTCATACATGCTTCATAGATGGAGAATATTTTAGGCTTCTTACTTTTTTTGAAGGTCCCACTTGGGGCTTTGAGTATTTCTGCTTCTTGTAGGGTTTCTTCAAGCCAAGTTGGTTGTTTCTTGGTCTTAGGTATAGTGTCTAAATCAATGGTCTCACATGGTTTCATCGAATGATCAGGTTGTTCCTTTTCTTCATTTTGGTTTTCTGGAAGACATGTGCCTTCTTCAATAGGCTCTTCATACTCTTCTTTTTCTATAGTTTCTTCTATGGATTTCTTGAAATCCATATTTTCATTGAAGGTCATGTCTCTACTGACTTCAATATTATGTTGTTCCAGGATATAGATTCTATAATCCTTGGATGATTCACTATATCCCATGAATATTCCCTTCTTTCCCGAGGGTTCTAATTTATTCCTTTTGTCCTTGGGAATGTGAGAGTAAACAGGACATCCAAAGATTATTAGGTTTTCCACATTATATTTCTTACCTGAGAAGGATTCTTCTAGAGTCATATCCTTCAATATGTAGTGAGGAGTTTTGTTCTGAACATATATTTCTATCATGGTTTCTTCTCCCCATAAGAACATATATAAACCTTGATCATTTAAGAGTTCCTTCACAGTTTCTTCAATAGATCTGTTCTTCCTTTCTGCTACACCACTTTGTTGAGGATTATCAGGAATAGTCAAATCCCTCCTAATTCCTGCCAATTTGCAAAAGGCAACGAATTCCTTTGATGTGTATTCTCCTCCATTATCTGTTCTCAAGGTCTTGATTTTCTTGTTTGTGAGGTTCTCTATTTCTGCTTTGAATTCTTGAAACTTTCTGAATACTATGTCCTTTGTCTTTAGGATATATAACCAAGTCTTTCTTGAGTAATCATCTATGAAGATTACGTAGTAAATAGAACCTCCTAGATATTTGACTGGCATCGGACCGCAAACATCTGAGTGTGTTAGAACTAGAATCTCCTTAGATTTGTTTTTGCTGCTTGGGAATGGTTTCTTGATATTCTTTCCAAGAGAAAATCCTTTGCAGATTCCTTCATGTGTAGACTGCAATTTTGGTATTCCTTCAACCATCTGTTTGAGAAAAGGTAATGATTGATAGTTAATAGGATCATACCTTTTGTGCCAAAGTTCATTGGGATTGAGTTCATCATGTACAAGAGCTTCTTCATTTTGTTCTAGTAGTCGATATAGATTTCCTTCACGAGTTCCAATAACCCTAGCATTCTCTATGCTGGAGTCTTTATGACAAGATAACACTTTTCCATCTACAAAAGATATTATGTTTCCTTTTTATTCTAGGAAATATATGGATACAATATTCTTTTCTAAACCAGGTGCATATAAGACATTGCTCAAATGAACATTGTTACCTATTTTCAACTTGATGGAGGCTTGTCCAAATCCTTCGACTAGGTAAGTTCTTTTGTCTCTAAGATCTACTTTGTACGATGTCTTATTCTCATTTAGATTTGGGAGTCTGGATTGATCTCCCGTCATATACCTAGAAGATCCACTATAAATTATCCACATGTCATCTTCAATCGTTCCTGTGAGTGTTGAGTAGTGTAGATGACTAGTCTTTTCACTCATGATTTCGGTTGACTGGTTAATGGTCATGCCTTGATCCAAAACTTAAACTTTGATGTTTCTGCCTTATAAGAGTGCCAATATGTGTGATGGACTAAGGAACATTTTAATACCTTCTTCTTGAGAGAGTCGTTCCATCACAAGGTGTTGGATCAAGGTTTTAGGGTTTTTGCAACTGCTCCTACTAGTAACCCTAGTGACAGTGTCTTGGAAGATGCTCCTGCTAGTAAACCCTAGAGACAATTATTCAATGAGGTTAGTATGCTAATTTTTATGCTTCCTTCCACTGGTTAGATTGAAATGAAGGAGGTGTGGGCCCATAACCTATTAGAATGTGCTCGTTTTACCATAGACAATATCACTATTGTCACCCAACCATAGGCCGAATCCACCCTTTGAGCACCTTAACCATGGAAAAGAGAAGAATCCTGGTAGAAAACCAATATCCAAGAAAGGCTAATGCACCAATCAATAAGTAACCAAAGCTAATCATAGAGTCCAACCCAGAAAGATAGAAACAACATGCTTCAAAACTGGCGGTAACACCTTCTCCAGAACTTGTGCACAAGATTGCTAGACTACAGTGTGCACAAGTGTTTCTCTGTAATTGTGAGAGCTGTGTGTAAAATGAGAACTGGCACCCTATATTTATACTGGCTCTGGAAGGTTGTCTGGGCTGACTTCTCATTCTAGGTACTAATTAATTCATATTAATTATCTCTCTTATCCGACATCTCTTCTAGGGTTACATTCACTTCTTTTCTTGCTTCCAGAATATTCTAATCTTGTCAAAGGGTCATAATGGAGGTTGATACCTCCCGAAGCTACCATAATATAAATAGTTTTATTACTGTGGAACTCCTATGAAAAGATACTAAGGGTAACAAGGTGGTCCACAACTGAACGATAGCTCCTGACTCCAGCCTGGCCTTTATATATTTTTCCATGGATTTCTAGCCATACACTGGTCTTATTTTCCAAAATAATTCCAAATAACTTGGTGAAAAGGAGGATAATCATAATGTTCCTATAATTATAGAGAATGTTTTTATCCTCACTTTTAAAAATATGTACAAGTAGGCTTTGTGTCCAGGGTTTAGGGAAGACCTAATTTACTACTAAATTAAAGAGCTCATGGATGTGGGGGATAAGGATAGGCCCTCCAAATTTTAAGAATTCTACTTGGTAGCCTTCTATGTCCTTAGCTTTCCCTTTTTTAAGTTGATTAACCCCAAGCTCTGTCTTCTATTGAACAAATTTTTTCCTCTGTAGAAATGGTTTGAATTTTGTCCACAACATTAGGGGAATCATAAATATTTTTAAGGTAGGAATTCCAGTCCCTCATGGGGATCACATTTTTTTGTTTAGTTTTAGGAGTTAGAATTTTCCTCCATAACTTCTTAGAATCTATCTTAGATAAGTGAAAAAGCTTCCCTAGCTTTATATTTATATAGTACACTTTTTTTCTTTTTAATTAGGGCTTTGTATCTATTTATCTTGTCATATTTTAAGGACTCATTATAAGCATCCCTAATGTATTTTATAAAAATATTACAGTCTTTATCACATCATGGGTTGACCATTTTATTTTCCATTTTACACAACACCACAATAGAGAACATGTTAATGGAATTAAAGAGGGTTGTTGTAAAATTATGATAGATGTATTCAATATTGTTCTTATTTGATAGGATATCTAATTGATTATTGAAATAATTTAAAAAATATCAACTTTATTTTTATCAAAATCAAGTGCTTTTGGTTATCAAAATACTCTTCAATGGGGATTTTATGCATGACAAAGTTTAGAGTTAGGGTTAAATGTCTATGATCATAGTTAGGAGGATGGTCCTTTAAGAGGTCAAAATTTACTATTTAGTTGTATACATGGATATTAGTTATCAAATAATTTACAACACTACTACCAATCCCATATACAAGTCATCTAGTCAGACTTTGGCCACTTCATTATACCATTGAAACTTATTAGAACTTGAGAACTATAGAACTTGGTTAGCTCGTTACCAAACGAATTCTTGATGAAGCCTCTAGGGTTTATTTTGTATCTACTAGCTAAAACAAGTTCCTCATATAACCATAGAGGATTAGTGATGTGAACCCGAGGGTGAATGGTTTCCAATAATTGATGGATTCTATCACTCCTTCAAAGGGTCAGTTATAGATCGTTTTACTTGAGTGATTTGTAATTAAACATAAAGTTGAAGTCTTATAAGCTTGAATCCAAAGTGAATAAAACCTCTTTAGTTTTTCTTATGTGTTATATGTCAGGCTTGAATTTAATATCGTATGTGTGGAAATTCATAGAAAAACAACATAAGAACATAATACACATAATGGATATGACACTTCCCTTGATAATGGATTTCACTTGATGTGGGCTACGTCTCTGGCTCATGCTCCAAAGCTTGACTTCTTTATTCTCCTCACTATATTGATTTCTCTCCTTTACATGTTGCAAGGCCAAAGTCCCTTTTCGGTGATGGCAACAAGAGATTGGAATGTGATCAGGAATGTATACAAGCTTCACAAGTTCTCATGCTCATGAGGCATCCATGATACTGACATGGACATCATTCGCACATACTCAATACATAAAAGGAGGAAGAATAAAAGATGACCCCCGTCAACATGGAGCCACCAAGTTCCTTAGATATGTTGCTCGGATCCAAGCATATATATGCAGCCCATACAAAGATCCTAAAACTACAGGATTTAGAACTGCTTCATTGGCTACTTATCATGCAAGTGTCATAATTTCTCTGTCACATGTAACTAATTGGTTTTATGTGGAAGAAGAGAATAAAAGAAAATATAGAAGGAATAAGTTGATCATGTTGCCTTGATGTAGCCTCTCCATACTCCTTCAGAACTGTAACAC
>ML825274.1:44170-55458 GCA_009831015.1 Picea engelmannii | reverse complement strand
ACTGGTGTTATCATAGTGAAGTGGAATTGGATCAATATAAGTTACCTTCAATTCTGCAAGAGTTTGTATCATCCATAAAATCTAAGTGCAACAAGTAGCAACATCAATGTACTCTTCCTCTGTAGTTGATAATGAAATAGATCCCTTCTTCTTACTAAGCCATGCTACTAACAAATCACCTAAGAAGAATGCACCTACATTGGTGCTCTTTCTCTCATCCAAACAGTTTTCCCAATCAACATCTGAATGTGCAGTTAATTGTAAGTTCTAATTTCTAGGATACCAAAGACCATAAGTCATTATACCCTTCAAATATTTGAATATCCTCTTGATAGCTGCTAAATGACTTTGTTTAGGGGCAGACTGATAACGACCTACCATTCCAACAACTTGCATTATATCAGGACGAGATGTCGTGATGTACAAAAGACTGCCTATCATTGATCAATTTGTTCTTTGATCAACATCAGGTGAAATATCCTCTTTACTGAGCTTGCAACCAACCACCATAGGTGTACTAACAGGACAAGAATATTCCATCTGAAACCTCTTTAACATCTCTTTCAAACACTGTTCTTGAGAGATAAATATCCCTGCATAACTCTGATTGATTCGTAAACCAAGAAAACATGACAATTCTCCTATCATGGACATCTCAAACTCAGTCGGCATTGAATTAGCAAACCACCGAACTGAAAGGTCATTAGTGCATCCAAAAATAATGTCATCTACATAAACCACAACAACTAATAAATCATCACCTTCAAACTTTATATATAGATTACTATCAACAATACCTTTCTTGAACCCTTTGTCCTGTAGAAATTTGTCCAGTCTACGATACCAGGCTTGTGGTGCCCGTTTCAGTCCATATAACGCCTTTTTCAACTTACAGACATACTTAGGATTATCTGTTAGTGAAAATCCTTCAGGTTTCTCCATGTATACTTATTCTTCTAGGTCTCCATTAAGAAAAGATGACTTAACATCCATTTGATATACTTTAAAGTTCTTATGACATGCATAGGCCAGAACCATTCTGATGGCTTCCAATCTTGCCATTGGTGCAAAAGTTTCATCAAAATATTGTCCTTGAACTTGTGCATACCCCTTACAGAACAATCTGGATTTATTCTTAACAATTTTTTCTTGTTCATTCATTTTATTCTTAAACACCCATTTGGAGCCAATTATATTCTTATCTGCAGGTCTAGGAACAAGCTCCCAAGTATTGTTCTTCTCAATCTGATCCAGTTCCTCATTCATCGATTTTAACCAATTTTCATCTTCACTGGCTTCATTGAAGTTCTTGGGTTACACCATGGATATGAAGGCTATATGTGATTGCTCGGTGTCTTTGATTATCCTTCTCCTGGTTTGTACACCTTTGTCTTTCTCACCAATTATTTGACTTACAGGATGATTCTTTTGAGTAATTATGGAGGAAGGATTTGATGATGTCTGCTGATTTGAGTCTATCTGAGTATTTGCATCTTCATCTGACTCAAATTCTTATTTTTCTGATTCTTGGACCTGTTCATCTTCAACTTCAACTATATCCTCTATTGTTGATTCAATATTGCTCACCTCTCTTACTGGGACTCCTTCATCAACTTTTATGTCAATACAATCAACTAATTTATGTAGCCTCTTATTATAGCATCTGTATCCTTTATTGTTTGTAGCATACCCTAAGAAGATGCCTTCATCAGCCCTGCCATCATACTTGTCAAGGTTTTCATTATTATCCTTTATGTAGCACTTACTCCCAAAGACTTTGAAGTGTTTGATTGAAGCAGGTCTTCCATGCCACAATTCATAAGGTGTCTTGTCACTGTGTGGTCTGAGGTGAGATTTTTTAAGAATATCGATTGTTGTGTGTATTGCTTCTAACCAGTAGGTTTGACCAATGTTATTCTCATTCATCATTGACCTGGCCATTTGCTGAACTATTCTGTTTTGCCTCTCAACTACTCCATCTTGCTGTGGAGTTCCTAGGATTGTGTATTCTCTTTTGATCCCATGTTTATCACAGAATTCCTTGAAATCACTTGACATAAATTCTCCTCCTCTGTTTGATCTCACAACCTTTAATCTGTTGCATGTTTGATTCTCAGTTAAAGCCTTAAATATTTTAAATTTCTCAAAAGCTTCAACTTTTTCTTTGAGAAAAGAAACCCAAGTGAGTCTGGAGTAATCATCAATGATCAGCATGAAGTAATTTTCCTTCCATGTTCCTTCCTATCTTGATGGTACACATAAATCCATATGAACTAATTGGAGTGGTTTCTCTGTTGAATTAGAGTTCTTGGATTTAAATTGTGTCCTGGTTAGCTTTCCTACTTGGTAGGGTTTACACACAGAATCTTGTGGCTTTGATATTCTTGGAAGATCTTTTACTGCCTCAAGATTTTTGAGCTTGATTAAGTGGTCAAAGTTTAGATGTCCAAGTCTCCTATGCCATAACCAACTCTCATCATGTTTGCTTATATGACACTCTTATCTATCTTCTTTCAGCACATATACATTATTATCTGTCCTTATGCCTTTAGCCACCACTTGTCCTGAGTTTACAGACTTTATCTTACAATCTTTGGAAGTGAACACCACTTCACATCCTCTGTCACACATTTGACTTGCACTAAGAAAATTATGTTTCATCCCATCTACAAGCAGGACATTCTGGGCTTTTCCTTTGCCATTACTTAAACTCACCATCCATTTACCCTTGATTTTACCTGGTTCATCATTTCCAAAGGTCACATTTCTTGTTTTGCCTTTAGTTATAGACATAAACTTATCCTTGTCTCCAGTCATGTGCTTGGAACATCCATTGTCTATATACCAGGGGTCATTTTTTTTTTTGAGCTGACAGTACTAGACCACAATTTTCACTATCTTTCTTTTTCCATGTGCTGGAATTTTTGGCTAAGGGTTTTATCCTTAGATCTTCTTTGTAATTATTCAGATGGCAGTTTGCAGCTTTGTGGCCGAAGTTATGATAGTTGTAGCATTTGAGCTCATTGTTCAATAGGTCAAAGTGATTGGTGTAACTTTGTCTACTCATTGGTCGTTTAGTTCTATGTTGTAAAGATTGTTTATTTCTTGATCTCCTCAGTTGCATGTCTCTAAACTTAATTTGACAATTTGCAATCTTATGACCAAAATTAGAGTAGTAAAAATAGTAACCATGGAAGAAATTTTGGTACCTAAAGGATGACCTTCTTCTTGGTATTTGTTGCTCGATCTTCTGATATCTTTGTTTTTTATCAGGGATAATCTTATCTTTATTAGCTTTTGGTGACAGAGTACTCACATGGTTTGATTGTCTGCTGACTTGGAACTTGATCATCTTTACTAGCTCTTTGTTTTTTGTCTGTTTGCTGCTTGAACCACTTACATAGCCTAAACTAGTCTTCAACAAAGGAGATCTCTGTTTGTTTAGAATGTCATTTAGTTTTGTTGAGGCTTTAATTCTTGGAATATTTTGGAGATACAATGCTTTAAACTTCTCCATCTCTTTTCTGGTTTTTACTACCTCTTCTTCCAAGGTTTCACATCTTGCCTTCTTTTTTGATAATTGTTGTTTTAGAATGTCCTCTATTTTCTTTGCCTCTTCTAACTCCACTTTTAGCAGGGCAAAGTCTTCATTAGGTTTTTTACCATTATTTTCAAACTGCATCAACAACTATTTTTGTTTTCTCTTCTTAAGTCTGAGTCTGTCAATCTCTTCTAAAGCACTGATTAGTTCACCTTCCATATCAACCACAACTTCTTCATCATTAACATCACTTCCTATGTTTTAATTATCATAATCTTCTTTGGCCATAAACACAAAGTCATTAACCTTATCTTCACAGTAAGAGTCACTATCTGTGTCTTCTGAAGAGTCATCATTGTTTACATATAAAATTTTCTTTTTACCAAATCTCATGGGTTTGTACTTATTTTCACCTTCAAAATTCCGATCCTGCTTCTTGTGTGGACACTTAGATGCAAAGTGACCTATCTTTCCACAGTTAAAACACTTGAAGGGCAACTTGCCTTGATATTTTCCTGATCCTTTCTTTAGTCTTCTCACAAATTTTGCTTCAATTTCATCAGGCTCAGATTCCTCATTCTTATCTTCTTTAAAAGATGGTTCTCTAGTGGTGGATTTATCTTTACCTATCCTCATTTCATATGCAGTCAACGTTCCTAGAAGTTGATCAAAAGACAAAGATTTTATATCATTAATTTCTTCTATAGAAGAGACCTTTGGGTTGAACCTATCTGGCAGAGACCTCAAAATTTTCTGAACTAAAGAGGCTTCCTCAAATTTTTCACCAAGTGCTTTCATTGCATTTACTAGTTCTTCAACTCTTAGAAAGTACTTCCCAACAGTTTCATATTCTTTAATCTGTCGCTGTTCAAACTGTACTTTTTAGGTTTGAAGCTTGGCATCCTTTGCCTTCTCATTACCTTCATAACTACTAATGAGTTTGTCCCACATGTCTTTGGCAGATTCTAAGTGCATAAATTTTACAAATTCTGCTTCTACAAGCCCACTTAAAATAACATTCATAGCCTTAGCGTTGAAGATAAATTCTAGCTTGTCATCCTTATTAGCTAGTACAACTGGCTTTACATAACCAGTCTCTACCACATCCCAGACATCTACACCTAAAGCCATTATGTAGGTTCTCATCCTAACTTTCCAGAAGACAAAGTTTGTTCCATTGAACAAGGGGGCCTTATTGGTTGAAGTTCCTTCATGACTTGTCATGTTTAAGCTTATTAATCTACCTTTAAATAAAATGAACCGGCTTTGATACCAATAGTTGGACAACTGAGAGGAGGGAGGGGGAGGCGTGAATCAGTTGTTACTATGCTTAAACAATTATGCCCATTTTAAACTCTTTACAGAACACTCAATGACGATCACAATAATGCAGGGAAGTAAACAATAGAATATTCAACATCAATCACACACATGAAATATACAGAGACAGATATTTCATGAGGAAACCCATAAAAGGGAAAAACATCTTCTTCTTGATATGATAAGTAATCTTTATTTTCTGTACATTATCATTCTTATGAGCTACCACTCCTCTTGAGGCTACAACCTCTGTTTTACAAGCAACAACTTGTTGAGAGCACCAACTCTCTAGTTTCTCTAGCACCCACTAGAAGGAAGCACCAACTCCCTGAGTGTTCCAGCACCAACTGGATGGAAGCACCAATTTCTAGTCACACATGCATCAACCTGTATAACAGAGAACAATAGTTCTCCCTTGCACCACCCTACCACCTTGGTTTTTCTGGTTGCAACCAGATAGAAGCTTCAACTCCTAGTCTCATCACTGTTCTGCTACATTGCTCTGCTCTGCCTGCATCAGTGTCCTCCTGCTCGCATGCCTTGCACTTCCTGTTCTTCTGCATTTTATGCTCTATGCACCATCTCTATTCTATGCGTTATGCCTCTGCATGCTCTTCACTATGCCACTGTTCTTCCCTTCAGGTTGTTCACTACCTTTCATACTCACAAATGCATTGCTGATTAACCAAAAACACACCCTCCTTTTTGTTCTGCATGTCTATCTCACACTGAGTCCTCTATGTGATCATCATGGCAAATATTCGTCTTCTCTGGTGGTTATGCTGAGTGTGTTCAACATCAGTGGGCGTTATCCTGAGATTCCTTGGCTTCTCTGGCAGTCGAAACTCTTCGTCTTATCTGTCAGTTACAGTCAGTCGTATTTGGCGTCTTTGGCTTCTAAGCCCATTCCTTCACGTGACCACCCACGGTGACCAAACGCCTAACCAATAGGCACTTCCTGATCTCGGTCTAGTGAGCGCTAGCTTTGTTTCACGATATGACCTTGGGCTATGAACTTCATGTGACCAAGCGATTGCAGGCGCATTCATAAGCGGTTTGAGGGCAACCCGCTTTTCGCCCCACAATTCACTACGATCCTCCACGCATCCTTTCTAAAAAACCGTGGTTTTGATTGCAGCCCGCTCACAAAAAATTAAGACTCGAGCATGTTCTAACCCCACAATCAAGTGTGATCGTCGATCTTGCAGTCTCTGATAGATTCCCTCAATCAATGACTCAGATCTCTTGTCTTTTCCTGCCTTCTTTCCTCCGTCCACGCATGATCCTTAGTCTCAATGACCAAGTGACATGTGGCCCTCCAAACCAATGGATGATATCGATTCTGCCTTTCGGGCTTTGGGAGTCTCGATTCTCAAACTCTGCTTTCTCCCAAAGCATTTCTCCTGGAGTCCACGATCTAACGATGGGTGGTCTTATCGAATCAATGCTCACAATCCATTCGGGTATTCAGGATTCAGAGATTTCAACTTACGCTTTCCTTCCACTGGATTAGATCGACAGATGAGAATGATCCCGAAGTGATCTTTCAGATCAGACGTCTCGTGTCCACTTCGGGACTTCAGAGATTTTGTCATTTGCTAGTGGTGAAACTCCCGAAGTAATTCTTTTGTAGTGACGTAACTTATTGACGTCATGTGTTGACATGGCACGAGCCAGTTTGCTCTTGACACATGTCATCATCTGATTATGCCATGTGTACTTGTCGACATGGTCTTCTGACATGATCTGCCATATGTCTTTGCTGACATGGTCTACCACATGTCCTTGCTGACATGGTTTGTTGACGTAGATCTCTCTGATCTAACAGTCATCGTATGTTCCCTAGATTTGATGGTCCTTATTCATTTCGAATTTCCGGGCTTCGGATTTTTCAAGTCTCAAACTTTCTGAAGCTTAACCTCCTCGCATATTTATATCCGAAGTGAATGTTGTTCATTGATCATGATCCTAGATTGATGGCTCGATCTGTCTGCGATGCAACTCTTCTAGCTTATCCTGTCCTTCCACTTAGAATGATCCAATGACTGACAAAAAATCGCATTTCAGGAATTTCAAATCTCAAGCTTTCCAGAGCGTAACCTCCTCCCATCTTTAGATCCAAAGTGAATCCTGTTCGTTGATTAGAATCTTAGATTGATGGCTCGATCTATCTGCGATGCAACTCTTTTGGCTTATCCTGTCCTTCCACTTAGAATGATCTGATGACTGAAGAGAATTCGGATAATCAAATTCTCAACCCTTTTAGCTTATCCTGTCCTTCCACTAAAATGTGATCCAACGGTCATGAGGACACTCGAAGAAGATCAATGGTCGACGATGATTGTGGAACCACAACTTGCGTGTGTTTTAAATTGACACCCAAACTCCGAAATTTGAAGTTGTTCGTTGTTGGTGAGTCAACCACAATCGTCGATCTTCGAAGCTATAAGATCGGATGGTCCTGACTAATTGCGGGATTGGAAATAGCGCGATTTTTAATTCTCCTTTCAATCTCTGCAATCCATCCCTGCCATTGATCTGGCAATTGTACATCCGATGGTCACAAATCAATCCGACCTAAATTGATCGCTTTTGGATCAACCATAGTCGTCGATCTCTGAGTCTATGAGATCTGACGATCTAGACCAATTGCGGGATTACAACTAGCGAGTTCTTTAATTCTTCTTTCCCTCCCCACAATTTATCCCAGCCACTGATCTGGCTTGCAGATTCGATGGTCACAACCCTCCAATGATACTCAAGGCCACAATCATTCATATGACCGACGCCCGTAATATGAGACGATCATTATGGTCAATTTATTGATCGGACTGCTGTTGAAGCTTCGCGTCCTGATCTTAGATATTCATTCGCTAACCCTCCTGAGCTTTTATCTTCATTCGCTTATGTACTGCACTTTCCTTTCTGAGTTGTGATCTCTGCATACTATGCGCTCCTCCTTCTGAGCTTACGCTTCTTTCCAAACTTTGATCTTTGCATAGTGACGCTTTTTTTCTTTCCATCAATGACAAGCACACTCTTCCTGTAGAATATGCCAACATTGATGGGATAGTATTTTCAAAAATGGTTGAGTTTCTTTCCAACCAAACAGTCCAGTATATGAATGGGGGGAGATGTATGTGTTTTTGTTTATTGCTAGTCCATGATTCTAAGCATTCTGCAATATTGATCCAGTCCCAGGTGGATTGAATTTTTAGTGCCGAGGCAATGATATTCCAGACCTGTTTAAAGAAATGGCAGTTGATGAAAAGGTTGTCGATCAATTCTGAATCGTGTTGGCAGAGATGGAAATAATTTGGGTCCATCCATCATTTTCTTAAGAGAATATCCCATGTATTTAATTTGTATTCTATCAACATCTAGGTGAAGAACTTTACTTTGGGTGGTATGCACCAGGACCAGAACCGGTTTTTCCAGCCTTTGAGATTTGTGTGCCAATGCGAATTTGAAATCTCTGCATATACATTTTGAGCAGTGAGGTTACTTGAGCGGTCGCCCCCTAACCAATGGAGGTGATCTTCTGTAGCGGTAAGATGAATCCCAAATTGTGTGAGATCCAGGCGGTATTCATTCCATTCGTGGGCTACATTAGTGGTGATTCCAAGGGATATGATGGATATCTAGGAGTCGGGCAAGGCGTCCGGTTTGCAAGAGTTTCATATTTGAAAGAGATAATTGATATGCTTTGTTTGCAGGTGTGATATCAGTTGTGGAGAGAGAGTGATAGAGGCGTCCATCCCCAGGATTCATTCACGACCAAGAAAAATAGAGTGCCTCGAGCCCGGGTGCCAACAGAGCTTAGATGTGATCAAATTGTTTGCTTTCAATAGATTTTTCCAGAAGAGTGAGACCCTTCTGGGGATTTTCGTCTCCACCTTGAGCCAACTATTGACAGTGTGGTGGCAGAGGTATTTGTCTAATATTACAGCATGCCAAATGCCCAGTTTATTCAGGACGCACCAAAGAGTGTTGGCAGCAAGAGCTTGACTTAAAATGAGTGGATTTTGAACCCCCCATCCTCCCTTTTTCTTTGGTTTGGCAAGTGTATGCCAACTGCAGAGATGTTGACGAGTGTGATCAAGACAATCGGACCAAAGGAAGATAAACATCATCTTATGGAGTTTTGTGAGAACCGAGGCTGGTATGGCAGCCAGGGCCATCCAGTACATTGCCCACCCTTCAAGAACCGCTTTGAGCAAGGTAAAGCATCCTCCAAGCGAGATCCACCTCGTGCTCTAATGTCCTATTCTTTTTTCCACTTTGATTAGGATCCAGTTCAATTCTGTTGGCTTGTATGAATCTGGTTTTAGATGATAGCCCAGGTAAATTATTCCAAAGCTGGTTTTAGATAATAGCCAGTGCTAATCCGTTAGCTCTTGGGCCTATTTTGGTTTATATACAAGGTTTCAATTAGTTTTTATAAAAGAATTAGGAGCCAGTTCCAATCTATTGGCTTGTATGAGTCTGGTTTTAGATGTTAGCCCAGGTAAATTATTCCAAAGATGGTTTTAAATGAATAGATTTTTCCAGAAGAGAGACCGTTCTGGGGATTTTCGTCTCTGCCTTGATCCAACTATTGACAGTGTGGTGGCAAAGGTATTTGTCTAATATTACAACATGCCAAATGCCCGGTTTATTCAGGATTCTCCAAAGAGTGTTGGCAGCAAGAGCTTGACTTAAAATGAGTGGATTTTGAACCCCCCATCCTCCCTTTTTCTTTGGTTTGGCGAGTGTATGCCAATTGCAGAGATGTTGGCGAGTGTGATCAAGACAGTCGGACCAAAGGAAGATGAACATCATCTTATGGAGTTTTGTGAGAACCGAGGCTGGTATGGCAGTTAGGGCCATCCAGTACACTGCATACCCTTTAAGAACCACTTTGAGCAGGGTAAAGCATCCTCCAAGCGAGAGCCACCTCGTGCTCTAATGTCCTATTCTATTTTCCACTTTGATTAGGAGCCAGTTCAAATCTGTTGGCTTGTATGAATACTTGGCACAAAATGGTAAGATACTTGGCAGCGAAAGAATAGTAAATACACAGGTGGCAGAGCATTCCAATGTTTCAGATGCACCATCAACAAGTACAAATTCAGAGCATCAAATGAAGGATTCGATCCAGCTTTTAAGGCCACAAGATGAGGTACAAATGGCAGATAATTAAGAGACAAGTGGCAGAGGATCTTACCTAATCCCAGGCACTTTGTGACTAGCAGCGTTTCAGCTACTCGAAGATCACTGCAATATATTTATTTCCAGTTTATCTTTTATGATTCTTATTTGATTTTATTTCCAGCAAACCAGGAACATATTATGTTATTATTTGATTATTTAAGCAAGACTTTTGTAAGTACAAAGGGTTCGACTTTTAGTAGGAAAGAAATCTATTGGACTCTATATCATTTTTCCTGAAAATTTCACAAGTTAATACAGAAACGTAGTACATTTGGAAGCAAAGATTCATCACGGTGTTGTTCTCAGTATGTTTTTCCTGTTAATGCTTATCTTCATTATTGTATGTTCTTTCCAGTATTTAGCTGAGAGTAAATGTTTGGAATTCATCCACCTTTGATGCTCCATTCATACAATAAATACTTGTTCAAGTATTAAGGATTTCATGTTCAGAAATCATCTAAATTTGGTGCTCTGTCCATGGCGATCGATCTCCTTTATGTTTCTCTTCTAAAGTTATATTAAGAATTCATCCTTTGTTATGTGCTCTTAGTGTAATGGGTTGTTCTTTTTTTTCTACTGTCATCCAAATATTGATCATTTGCTGAAAAACAATACTTACTTTGCCTTTGTTGTTTGAGAGTACACCGCCACCTATTAACTCAATATTTTTAAGTTCAGGCTTTGACCCCATTGCCCAATGGTTCCCTTGTCTTTTTTTTCCTACCAACCTCTTAAAATAAAAAACAAAATCTGTTCTATTGCAGAATCTGACCTCTATGTGCTTATTGATGAATCCTTTGAGCTATTACCAGTCATTAGACATCTGAGAGAGCCCTCTCTAATTGTATAGGTCAGAATACAATTTAAAGCTGGTTGAAATGGTTACCTTGGGGTTTCTTTGATACAACCCAAAGAAAATACCAAATGATAACATATCTTATAGATCAAATCCCCTTTTGTGGATTGATCATGTCCGGTCTTGTATAAGACCAAATCCCCTTTTGTGGATTGATCAAACCATATTTATATGGTGGTATTTGTAAATTCGTCCCCTAGGGTTTATAAAGTGGTTTTAACCACTCTTGGAAGAAGTCGTCCCTACTAAGTGAAGAGACATAACCCTAGCACCTCCTCACTAGTATTTATATGTGAGGATGGCGCCTCATTTGTTCACTCACTCACTCACACTTATAGTGCACATCTTTTGAAGGAAGCTTGTAATGTCCCCAAGGCC